>CAUYLG010054110.1:0-29098 GCA_963573385.1 Cacajao melanocephalus | reverse complement strand
CACCATATGAGGACAGGGTGCTTCTCCTCTATGGAGGATGTGGCATTTCAGGCACCATCTTGGAAGCAGAGTCCAGGTCCCTGCCAGGCAACCAAACCTGCTGGCACCTTGGTCATGGACTTTCCAGCCTCCAGAACTGTGGGAAATTAATTTCTGTTCTGTACGATTTATCTGGTCTTAGGTACCCTGTTATAGCAACACAAGTGGACTAAGATGCCATCCTTGTTTGAGTTTTAACTTCTGGAATTTTACTAGATTCTCATAGTGAATATCACAGAAAAACTCCCTCATGCTTCTGGCAGGGAGGGGGAAAGGAATCATTTTAAACTATGCTAAAGCATTCTGTTTCTTAATAAGGTCTGCCCTCAGGAGAAAACTATTCAACCAGAGCCTAACCCGATGAGGTTTCATAAGAGCCTAAGTGTCCTGGTGACAAGGAAATACCCCAGCAGCCACTGCGTCCCATCTAATGGAGGGGGAAGGAATGAGAAGCACATGTGAAGTTCACAATACGGAGGCACAGACTCTCTAAAAGGCTGACACCTCATCATCTAACCATAAGGCTGCTGAATGCTGCCCCTCCTTTGCATATGACCACCACATTGCTAAGAATCTGTTTACTGCAGTTCCTATTATCAAGTGTATTATTTATGGTTACCAACTAAAAATTACAAGACACAACAAGAGGCAAAAAAAAAAAAAAAACAGTTTGAAGAGACAGAGCAAGAATCAAAACCATAACCAAATATGTAGAAGGTCTATTTGAGGGAAACCATCAAATTTTGGTGAAAGAATCCAAAGAAGAACTAAGTATATAGAGAGATATTGCATGCTCATGAATAGAAAGACTCTGTATTTTCAAGATGTTAGTTATTCCCAAGGTAATCTACAGATTGAATGCAATCCCAATTGAAAAAAGAAAACCTCAGCAAGTTATAATAGCCAACACAATGTTGACAGAGAAGAACTAGAGGATTGGTATGTCTGACTACATGACTCACTACAAAGCTACAATAATCAGAAGATAGTGTGGTGTTGATGAAAGGACAGACCACAGGCCAATGGAACAGAACAGAAATTCAGAAATAGGTCCACGTACATGTGGTCAAGTGCCCTTTGACAATGAAGCGAAGAAATGAAGAAAGGAAAATCTTTTCAACAAATGTGCTGGAACAACTGCACATTCACATGCAAAATTAACTGGACATAGACATTACGCTCTTCACAAAAATTAACTCAAAATAGATCACAAATCCAAATGTAAAATGCAAAATTGCAAAACTTCCAGAAAATAACATGGGATATAATTGTTGGGTTTAATGACAACTTTTAAAATACAGTACCAAAGGTATGCTCCATAAAAGAAAGAATTGATAAGCTGGACTTCATTAAAATTTAAAATTCCTGTTCTGTAAAAGACACTGTGAGAAGAATAAAAAGACAAGCTACAGATTGAGAGAAAATATTAGCGAAAGACACATCTTATAAAGGACTGCTATCCAAAATATATAAAGAACTCTAAAAATGCAATAATAAGGAAACAGACAACCCATTTAAAAAACAGACAAAACACCTGAACAGATAATCACCAAAGAGGATACACAGATGGTAAATAAACTCATGAAAAGATGCTGCATATCATATGTTATCAGGAATGCAAATTAAAGCAACAATGAGGTACTGCACACCTACTAGAATGACCAAACTCTAAACATGGACAACATGAAATGCTGGTGAGGAGGTGGAGAAAGAGGAACTCTCATTCATTGCTGGTCTGAAGCCACTTTGGAAGATAGTTTGGCTGTTTCTTACAAAACTGAATCTATTCTTCTCACCATATAATCAGTCATGCTCCTTGGTATTCACCCATTGGTTTGAAAACTTTCACAGGTTCACACAAAGACCTGTGCATGCATGTTTGTAGCAGCTTTATTGACAAGCTAGCAAAACTTGGAAACAACCAAGATGTCTTGGTTATCCCAAGGTCAAGGGATAAATAAACTTTAGTACATTCAGATGATAGAATATTATTCAACTCCAAAAAGAAATGAGCTACCAAGCCATGAAAAGACATGGAAGAACCTTGAATGCATTTTCCTAAGTGACAGAAGCCAATCTGACACGGCTACATACTCTTATAATTCCAACTATGTGGCATTATGGAAAAGGCAAAACTATGAAAACAGTAAAAAGATCAGTAGTTGCCAAGGATTACAGGAGAGAAATGGGTGAATAGGCTGAGACTGGGAAACATTTAGGGTAGTGAAAATGTGGCCAGCACTTTGGGAGGCCAAGGTGGGCAGATCACGAGGTCAAGAGATCGAGACCATTCTGGCCAACATAGTGAAACCCTGTCTCTAGTAAAAATACAAAAATTAGCTGGGCGTGGTGGCATGTACCTGTCGTCCCAGCTACTCGGGATGCTGAGGCAGGAGAATTTCTGGAACCCAAGAGGCAGAGGTTGCAGTGAGCTGAGGTCAAGCCACTGCACTCCAGCTTGGCAACAAAGTGAGACTCCATCTCAAAAAAAAAAAAAAGCAACACACATAAAACTGTAATTACACTAATTTAAAAACGAGAATTTTCATGCTGGATTAAAAATCAAAACCCAACTATGCATTACCTATTTGAGGAATACTTAAACATAATGAACAAATCCAGAAAATAATGTGGCAAAAACATACCAGATAATATTGGAGGTCTCATATTACTCCTTGACAAAGTAGAAGACATGTCCTCATATCAGGGAAAAGTGGAAGTCCATTACCAACTGGACACAGAGCATGAAGATGCTATAATCATCACAATGTGTTCATTTACAATATAGCTATAAAAACATTTAAAGAAAATAATTGTGAACTAGGAGTAGAAATAAATTGCTACGTCCTGTAGATTTTAATAAATCTTCTCATAAATGATCAGTCAAGCAGACCAAAAACATGAGACATGTATCAATAACAGTCCAAAGATACACATGCATTTTGGCCTTACGTTGTTGAACACGGAAAAGCTTCATTCACTAGGCCAACCAATAGTGAATCCACAACGAGGACCCTGCTTTCTGAACTGCCTGTGGGCCCGAGCACATTAATTGGCTTCTGCAGCCTTTCCCACGTGGAACTCCACAAGTGAATCGGGCCCCACAGAAACAATCTGAGTGAACATTGTCTTAAATTAACATTGTCTACATAGCAAGGAAGGAACATAACCAGGAGAGCCCAGGCACAGAGGTGATCCATGAGTATGCTGCCTATAGTAGATTCCTCAGGACACTGGGTTTCCTTCTTCCATGAAGTCTGGCTGGGCCAGGGTACAGAATGGGAGCATGCAGGTGGAGACAGCACGTGGACCTTCCTTCATGGCTGCTCATAAAAATCCACAAAGCGTGGGCTGAAGACCGCAAGTGAAATGACGTGGAGGAAGTTGTGTGCTGTGTTCTCTGTGTTGTGAGTCCCCTTCAGCTGCTGACACTGGAATCCAGCCTAGCACCTCCTGACACTATTCATAATTCTCAGACCTAAGTTGGTACATAAAACGCTGCTTTATGGTGTATTATGACTCCCGTGAAGAATTTGTTATCCCAATTAGCAGAGTTAATCCTGAAATATTTATGCAGTTGAGAGAACTGGTGATAAAATACTTTTGTTAATTACAATGATTCTTTCAGAAAAAAGTAAATCATGTTCTGCTGATTTTTTATTATTATTAACAGTGTGGTCTCTTTGATCACAACCTCTTTGTCATACACAGTTGAATAATCCTGTGCACTTTAATTCTGTAATTTCTCATTCTATAAGGTAACTATAGAGCAATTTAAATACCTGTCTAGCTTATGAACACTAATTGCTTTTAATCATGTGATGTGCTATGATGGCACTCTCCCTCGCAGATGAAGCTCAGGGGTTTGAAAATACCATGGCCCTAATGGGAGATGGCCTCCTGGGGAGGGAGGGGACGGTCAGGGCAGCCTTGTGTCTGAGGCTGATCTGGAAGGAACTGGCAGAACGGACTTCAGGTCAACAGTGTTACTTACTTTTTTATTTTTCTCCATCTGCTTCCATATGCACCTACCTCCTATCCCAGCCTTGTCTGGGATTTTAGCTGGAGTCTTTTTGTCTGTTAAGGTAGAGTAGTGTTTCACTGTCCATTTCATTGTCCAATGTGCTACTGCTTATCTCATGTCTCAAACATCACTCACGCCTGTGCACCTCCATGTGAGCAGCTCAGACACACCCTTAGCAAACAGCCACCCTGGGAGCACTGTCCTCGCACCTGCAGCTGCTGGCTCTGCAGGCCCCTCCCCTCACTTCATCACCTTCCCATCTAAAACCCCCTCTTGTCAGAGAAAGTGGAAGTGGATGGAAGCCAGGCAGCTCTCCCGTGCTGTGTAAGAAGCTTCCAAAAATATGAGCCAAGGGTCAAGTGACCTGGGCGGCCATGTTGACCTTTTCCTTCTTTTCTTTGTTTTTTGTTTTATTTTGTTTTTAATAAAGACGGGGTTTCACCATGTTGGCCAGGCTGGTCTTAAACTCCTGACCTCAAGTGATCTGCCTGCCTCTGCCTCCCAAAGTGCTGGGATGACAGGCGTGAGCCACTGTGCCCCGCCTCTTTTCCTTTTCAATAGAATCAGGGATGGTCTTTTAGCCCAAATTTCAGATTTTAGAATCTGTGGTTCAGGTGCACTATAGTGCCCTTAAACATGTGGTTAAAGAGCTTATAGCTAGCTAATGTTTGCTTTTAAAAATGGTTTCACTTTAATAAAAAATAAAGATATATGTGTGTAAGATGTGAAAATTGTCAGATTCAAAATAGTCACCTGTGGTAAAAAAAAAAAAAAAAATGCAAACTAACAAAAACCATCCTGACACTTAGAGCTGGAGAATGCCATGAAGGGAGGTGGTCCTTCATAAAGATCTGATAACAGAAACTACCGTGAAATACTCCACAAAACCACAACTTTGTACAGAGACCATTGCAACCTTACAAAAAACATTTCTGCAAGGACATCTGCCCAGCAACTACCTGTTCAGCCTTGAACTGGTGTCACCCTAGTTGTGGATTCTTGTAGCCAAGGACAATTATTTCAAAACAATTATGTAACCCTCCTATTTTCCTTTATTTGTCTACACATACCTGGCAGGAGAGCTACCAATACCAGGAAGTTGTTTTCCCAAGGGAAGCTCCTCATGCTGACTCTCATGACTTCCCCAAGTGGAGGACACTGGGCTGCATATCTGTGTAGTAGGAGAGAGTATTTATGCTCTCCCCAGCAAATAAAATACATCCATAAATAAAATGTAAAATAAAAATCTTTTGTCTATTTTTACCTCCCTAAATACACACACACATAGTTTGGAATGCCACACGTATTCCCATTGCAATACCCTATTCCAGAATAAATATCATTTTCTTTTAGGGAGGTTCTCTCTGTTTGTTATTTAGGTTGACAAAAATTTTCAAAATATCAAATAAAGCCAAAGTACATACAATGAAATGTAGTCAGACTACCCCAAGGTAAGAAGGTACCTGGTTTTCTCCCCAGAGACACTTGATTTTATCAGCTCTTTTCTGTTTTGTTTCATTTTTCTCTGTTTGCTTAACTTTTGAGAAATAATATATGCAAATGCAAATATTTTTGCCCGTGCAACATTTTAAAGATAATATTTTGCTATGTAAAAGTAAATTTTCTATGCAAATACAAATATGTTTTTCCTTTGACACCAATGAAAATATGTATACTATGTATTCTATAGTTTTTTATACTTTACATTTTGGAGATAATTCCCTAATATCAAAAATAGAGGCTTAATTCTTTTTCTAACAGATGCATGATATTCCTTTCTAGGAACAACTCTTAATTATTCCTCTGGCTCCCTGTTGATGAACATTTGTTTAGATTCAGACTTACTCTTACAAAGTCATTCTTGTACATCTGTCTTTGCAGGAAAGTGATCATATCTACATGTTAAATTTCCACGCTAGAAATGGATGAGATAGACTGTGGTTCATTTTAAACTTAGAACAACATTGCCAATTGTCCTTTTGAGAGATTTTATAAAATTCACATGCCAACTAAACCCCTTAGTTTTCTAAGCAATTGTTTTCTGGATTTTGTCCAGTGAATTCTGAAAAATCACGTTTTCTAAATATTTTTAGTTAATTCTTTGGATATTTTCAAATATATAACTGCATCTTGTAAAATAGTGATAATTTTATCTTTTCCATTTCGTGTATTGGAGTTCTTTTTCTTGTCTAATGTAAGTGACCAGTGTTTCTAGGGCAAAAAAATGAAAGAGAACCATGGATATTCATGATTTTTTCTTGCCTTTAAGGAGAGGAGACCCAGGGCGTTTACAACAACGTGGGTTTGAATTGTCTTTAGAGGCATCTATGTGGAGACACAGCTACAGATCAGTGTGTGAACAATCGATTCCTTTGTCCTTCTGAGCCTTATTCTTGATGTCTTTTTAGCGTTTTTGCATAGCTATAGGCTCTTTCTCCTTTGACTTCTATGACGCAGTGCTTCATAACATCTTATGGATTTACCAATATTAAACCTTTTTTTATAGTCCTGTGATGAATTCCACTTGGTTGCGTTGAGTGATTTGCCAATATCTTATTCTGGATGGTTGCTCTGAGGACCTCTCATATTTCTGGACGTGCTTTGTGAAAGTCCAGAGCACAGATAGGCTGTTTCTCCCTCTTAACTCCATTATCGCTCTACAGCAGTGTGGGTTGGTACCCCAAGCTTCCCGCCTCCAGGTCTCCAATCTGTCCTTTCTCACTTGCATTCTGAGACATTAAATTGCCAGAATAAATAAGCCAGGGAGTAATTGGATGGGCTTCCTCTAACTAAGACACCAGTGAGGAGGTACACAGACTTGAGACCGCCTGCTGTGGCTCTGCCTGCTCACATGTGCTTTAAAGCTTAGTCTACGCCTTCTGCAGATGGACAGTCTGATGTCTATTTCTGCCACCATTGGAGCCGCCAACACTTGGCCAATTATCTCCACTCATCAGATACGGAACCTGATGTCTGGGGAGGTAACTGCGGCCGGCAGTCACCGGCCAGTGATCTGCTCATTGTCTCTGAGGGCTTTGAAACCTGGGCTTTCCTCATGACATCCTGTTGCTGTCTTCTTGTTTTCCTCCAAATTTTTTCCTCCGTTCAATCTTCAGATTTCTTTCCCTATGTAGGTGTGTGTATTCCTAAAATAATTCCCCTCCCTTATGACCATTTTGTTATGTGCTTCTTTCAGGCAGACCATCCTTTCCACTGGCGTCTTCCAAGGAGGAATGGCAGCTCAGTGATGGGAACTCTTTGGAATTCAATACACTCCACAGGAAGTAATTTTTTCCTGGGTTCCTCTCTCTCTTCTGTCCCGCATTCCTCACCACCTCAATATTTCGGAGTTCATCCTTCCACTCCCTCACGATCTATTTCTTGTGGCTTTCTTACCAATATATTTTTTCCACCATCTTTAGGATCCTCGTAACCTTGCTAGCAATCCAGAGTATTCATCTGCTATTACCAGGGGCCTCTGGAACCTGGAGAATGCAGCGTTCATTCTCCTGGGAATACAGGTTTTTAAAATACCTAGGATCACATTATCTTCTAACATTTAAGGCTTCCAGCAAAATATAATAAAAGTTTCAAAATGGAAGCATGTTGTCATATAACAAAATGTATTGACATAAGCAACTATGATAGTTTAGGACGATATTGTGGGTTACCTTCTCGTTTATTTGCACAATGATTAGAAAGATACACTATGGGAAACCAAATTTGGTTTTAAGAATTTAAAATTATTTTAAACTAGATTCTGTCACCATTTTCCCATTCACCTAGAGGCCAACAAACCAACCATCAGACTAAGAATGATATGAGAGCTCTCAACTATTATTCTATTACCTTATTTTTAGGAATCATTATCCAATATATTTTCCAAAACATTTTGATATGCATTATCTACATAAACCCCAATAGATACTAAGTCACTGTTTTCTCATTTCAGTTTTATCTTCATCCTGTATATGTAGATCTTTTTAATTTGCCAAATGCCTGAATAACCTGCACTCATTTGAGAACAGGGAATGGATGTGAAGAAATAGATTCTTTTGCAATCTTTACTCCCCTAGAGCAAATACAATTTAAGAAGTTGACACATCTTTTGAGATAATTTGCACACCAACTACCCTGGAGATTTCATTTGTGGAGAGATTTCTCTGCAAAAGTGAAGCCTATTGACCCTGTTGAGTAGTGCCTTAAAGAAATGCCTGAAAACTAAAATCACAGCTTCTGAAAGTTTTACCAGAATTAAACTCCGCTCACACATAGTCTCAATTATTCCAACCCTGCAGAAAAAGAGTTGAATATGCTAGTCTGCTACTGTCTCTCTAGCCCACGTTGGAGTGCAGTGATGCAATCTTGGCTCACTGCAACCTTCACCTCCCGGGTTCAAGCAAATCTTGTGCCTCAGCCTCCCAAGTAGCTGGAATTACAGGCATGCATCACCACGCCCAGCTAACTTTTTGTATTTTTAGGAGAGATGCCCTTTTGCTATGTTGCCCAGGCAATCTGCCCACCTCAGCCTCCCAAAAGTCTAGGATTGCAGGCATGCATCACCACACCTGGCCTGACTCACCACTATTTTTAATATAAAGAACACTTCTGATTATGTTTGGAGGGAAATCATACAGATAGTTAAAGTGAAATCAAGTCAATGACATGGATCAGTGTGCGTTGGTCATGACAGTGCAAGCAGGTTGGATCCTTCAACTAAATCCAAAGCAGGACTAGAAAAAGGACATTCCAAAAGTGAGATTCATTTTTGTCACATTTTGTCAACTAAGCTGTGATTCCCTAAGAGATATGAGCTCCCCAGGGTCAGGGGACATCAGGGATCATAGACACTTTACGCCGGGAGGAAACTCACAAGCCCGTCTTCCTCACCCCACTGCCTCCTGACAGAGAGGACGCAGCACCTCCTCCTTTGATATCCTTGAAGATGCTCTGTTTGAAAGATACCTTTTTTTAAAAAAAAAAACTTTTAAGTTCAGGCGTACATGTGCAGGTTTGTTACATAAGTAAACTTGTGTCACGAGGATTTGTTGTACAGACTATTTCATCACCCAGGTATTAAGCCCAGTACCCATTAGTTATTTTCCTTGCTCCTGTCCCTCCTCCCACCTGCCCCCGACCATCTGTGAGGCCCCAGCATGTGTTGTTCCCCTCTATATGTCCATGTGTTCTCGTCATTTAGCTCCCCCTTAGAAGTAAGGGCCTGTGGAAGATTCCATCAGGTCCTTCTACCTGCCATCTGCACATTGTCCCCGGCTGAAACTCGGAAGGTAAATCTGAACTCTTCATGTCAATTCCCAAATTGGCAGCCCAGAGTGTACTTAGCCCTGACTGTCCCCATTCCAGCCTGCAAGCCCCCATGACTGGATCATCTCTGTTCTGAGACCACGTTCTGAACATCAGGAGCCCAGCTGCCACCCCGCTGCACTGCCCAGGTCTCTGGTGCTGGTTATGGACTGTGTGCAATCCTAGGACTCCCTAGCACTCTGAGAACCCGCCTTGGGCCTTTTCCTCCCAGTCAAAATCCAAATTGTAGCCCTCAGCTGTCACTTCTCTAACACCAAGAACATGACCTCAAAGAGAAAGTACGCTGAGGAAAAGAGCTGATCCCAAACACCTCGGGCATTCTGGGAGAAAAGGGTTTTATGGAGGTGCATGTCCAGCCTCACAGTTCCCTGGATTTATTCTGAATTGTTCAGAAATAAATAAAATGTGGAGAGACCCATATGTATGGAAATAACCTCTTAAATCATAAGAGATACAGCTATACAGAGAGACCTCACCCCTCAGGAGCCTAGCCCCATCCTATGGCAACCCTGAGAGCCCCAGAAGCCCTGCATCCCTGTCTCCTCATGAGTTCGTTCAAGGAAGTGGCAGCAACTTAAAAAAATACAGCAGACATGAGTGGAATATGCATTCAAGCTCTTATGAAATAATCTAAGTGGGAAAGAAAATTCCTAATTTACGAGAAACTTTAAAATCCTCCCAACATTCTCCCATCTAAATATTTTTCACATCCCAGATGACCACCATCCGGCAGCACGATCCTCCTCTTTCTCCTCCACACCCCTTCCAACCCAGGCTGCCCCATGCTGAGGCTTCGCTTTCCACCCACTTCTGCACCGCTGTGTCAGAGACTTCCAGCCGGCTTCGGTTTTTACCTGCCTTTGCCCATCACTCAGATTAGGTACAAAAGGAGGGCAATGGACCCGACAAGCACAAATCCTGAGTATGACAAAACTCCATGGATTTTCTTTCATTCCCATTCCATTTGTCATGCACCAGATTCTATTTCCTAGCACCAGAGTTCAGTGTCCTGTTTTCTCACCTGTATCCATCTGTCCCCTCGTGCACACACAGACACACACACACATGCACACACTCACACACAGATGCACACATACACACATACAGGGACACACACGTACATATGCACACATGCACACACACAGGCACACACACATACATATGCACACACACAGACACACATGCATATACACACAGTGGATGTCTGAGTCACCTTTAGGGATGACTGCAGTGAATTAACTCTGTTGTCTTCCAGGCTTGTACGTGTAAGGAGGAGGACACTCCTGGCTACCATGAATTCCTTAAGGCACAGAATCACAGCTCCTATAACTCACTTTCAGCCTGGGTGAAGGTTTAAAAATAACAGCAACAAAGTATTTACAAATATTATACCTTTTGGAAATCAAATTAAATATGTACCCAGCTCTCCCTTTCTCCAAGAAATGATCATTCTTAAACATTCATTCCTTCCCCAATCGACTCCTGTCATCCAAAAGTATTTGCCCAACGTCTATTTCTGATGAGATGATTATTTAAAATGCTCAAATCATTCTGTGAACAAAAAATCCTGAGGGAAATAATTTTTTAAAATATAGTCAGATCTGGAATTTTAGGGAGTTTTTATGTAGCTCTGTGTAATTCAGTCCTTCTCCACAGAAGGGGTTCTCAAGACAAGCCATGTGGCCTCCTCACGTCCACCATGCCCAAGTCTGATAGACACCGCTCCGTCTCCCATGCAGGAACATGCTCCCTCAGCACACATGGGAACTCAGGTTTTGCAGAGTATTTCGGCCTTCAGCCACCAGCTTCTGCTTTCCCTACTCACAGAGGATATTAAGTAGAATAAACAGTGGAAACGTGCCATGGAAATGTCTAGAGAATGTAGGGCTGGACATCAGATCAGTGTCACCAATATGCACTGGTGACACGAAAATCAGATCTCTGAGAAAACTCAGTAATTTTTAACTAGTGTGAGTTGGGGGATAATCCTGCTTACAAATACGTATTCAAAGATGACCAAGAAATAGTTAATTTATTTCATCTTCAGGTTTTCTGAACAGCTTAATTTTTGGACAACAAAATATCCTCACCTTAGAGAAGGCAGAAGGTATCAACATTTACATTTCCCATATGATTCAACCTCAAAACAAGTGTGGCTGGATTTCAGGATCTTCATGAAACTATCTGCCCATGTCTGTTTAGTAAATAATTAATCTTACTAAGGTGAGGTCTGATCTTAGTACCCACTCCTGGGCTCCTGAGAAGTAATCTCTAAAGCTTGGAACTACTGTCTTTGCTATTCATAGTGGGCCTTCTGAGACCACACCTGATAGTTTATGCTATAAGTTGATTCTGTATGGAGGCTCTCCACTCCAAGAAGACCACCTGAGTGATTAGATGGTAGGAGCTTTGAGATATGTGAGATTAGCTTGAGCTCCTGGAAGGGAGAGGGGCTGGAAAATGAGTTCAATTACCTGTGGATGATTTAATTAATCCTGCACATAATGAAACCCCAATAAAAACTGTGGAGACTGAAGCTCAGGTGAGTCTCCTGGTTAACCACACTCCATGTGTATTGCTGCACATTGATGATGGGAGGGTAACACACACCCGAAGATGACGAAATCTTTGTGTTTGGAACCCTCCCAGACTTCTCCCTATATGTTTCGGAGTCACCAGAAGATGAGAGTAGATCTGGCACAAGGGTTTCAGGGTATTAGGAATTGAAAGCTTCAAATATTGCAGATATTGAAAAGTTATGGATTTAAATCAGATTCTTCCATTAGCATCCTTCTGCATGTGGACAGCAGGTGTCCTGAAGTGAATTAACTGTGAGTGCAACATGTTTCATCTAGTTTGATTCCCTTTTGGTTCTTGGGTCATAATCAATCCCCTAGGGCTGATTAAACTATTTGAGGGCGAGAAATACAAGTAAAATTCTTAGCACCCTCAACCAACTGAAAAGTCCTCCTCTTGACCAAGGGGACCCCAGAGAAGCCTTAAAAACTAAGGTCCCGGCTGCATTGAGGACAGGAGGGGTAGGACATGCCTCATTACACCCCCTCCCTGACTACATTATACTTTATTTATACGTTAGACTAACTACATTAGACTTTATTTCTTAAGAGTTAAACAGAATCCAGCCCTTTTGAAAGAGAGATTAGCTCCACCACTGATTTTAACAAACCTCCTGATGCTGCAGCCAGACCCCCTCCCCTTTTTGCAGTTTCAGAACAACAACCAACCAGCATTTCTTCCTCATAAGAGATCACAAACCACTGCCTGGCTCTGGCCGGTCCACGGAGGCCACACACAGGGCACCTCTGTGTCCTTCATGTCACCTTTTCACGTATAGAGCCTGACTGTAATGCACTTAAGTGTTAAGTCTCCACTCCAAAGTGAACACGGGATTTATATAACATGTATGTTTGCTTACTACATATGTGCATGTGACTATCCATCGCTCTTCCCATAACCTGTTCAATGTGTCTTCTTAGACAACCTGTTCTGCATGACTTCCTATCCCACCCATCCACCTCCGAAGTGCCTGCTTTTGGTTCTACCGGGGGCTGTGCTTCCCAACCTGCAGGGTGGCCGGCCTGCAGGCTGCAACTCTTTAGAGGAAGTAAAACTCTTCTTTCCAAATCTTCAGGTCTTGTGATTGTAAGTGGACAAGGCTGAGGAGCAGATCTGGGCCAACGAGGGTCTTATTCAGAGAGCTGGTCAGTGCCAAGAACAAAGAGCTAGAAGGCTGCTCCTGGTCATCCTCAGCCAGAACATCCTGGGACTAGAACTTAGTTCCAAGTGAGATTAATGCAGGAACCAGTACAGAGAAATCCAGAGGGAAGACATAGCAGCAAAAGGCATGCAGGCTCAAAGGATGTGGACTGGAGATGGAGTGAGTCTTGGGGCCACCACCAGAAATACAAAGACAAGTTGACACAAGGACCTGCAGAAGCAACAGAAGGACCGGGACTGAAAGGTCTTGCCCAAGAGCAGGGAACTGGTCCTCCTGCCCGCTGGCTCCCATTCCTCCATAAGAGCTGCTGCCTCCTCAAGAACTTCTCATCAACTTCATAAGATAGATATTCCCAAACCATTTTATGGGTGACAACATGAGACCCATTTTGTGGGTCAAGTCCCATGCTCAATATACATGCCAGGAAATGATAAAATGTGCATGTTTCTGACAGCAAAGCCAAGGTTTCTTGCATATTTCCAGTATGTCTCTCTGTGCATTCGTGCTCCAGCCCTGGGAACTTCAAGTCACCAAGCACTGCTCCCAATATCTAAACTTGAACATCTGAGAAAGTAGGAGAAGCACTCAGCTGCTAATTTTTTGAAAATGACAGCTCCTGTTTGCTGAAACAAGAGCGCTACTTGAAAGAGCACAAGGATACCAACTGGCCATGGGATGGCAGAAGATGATGGTGTGGCTGCAGGGATATGGTGTCTCCTTCACTAATCGCTGAAAACAACTGAATCTTGCCATCAGAGCCTAACCCCAAGGATGTGATGCTCAACCACTCCACAATGGGTCTCATTGTCCTGTCCTGGCTCATTTTCGTGGCTTCATACCCCAGCAAGTCTGCGCCTATAATAAAGACATTCCAGAGATGGGGTGATTTATAAAGGAGAGTGGTTCAATGGATGCACAGTCCCAGGAGCTGTTTCCCCTCTTTCCCTCTCACTCTCGGATATGGTTTGGCTGTGTCTCCCCCTGAATCTCACCTTGAATTGTAATAATCCCCATGTGTCAAGGGCGGGGTCAGGTGGAGATAATTGAATCATGGGATTGTTACGCTGTTCTCATGGCAGTGAACACGTCTCATGAGATCTGACGGCTTTAGACATGGCAGTTCCCCACACAAGTCCTCTCTTTCCTGCCACCATCCATGTAAGATGTGACTTTGCTCCTCCTTGCCCTCTGCTGTGATTGTAAGGTCTCCCCAGACAGGTGGAACTGTGCATCGATCAAACCTCTTTCCTTTATAAATTACCGAGTCTCTGGAACATCTTTGTCAGCAGCATGAGAACAGATTAATACACTCTCCCTCCTTCTGCTGACCTCTTCTTCCCCTACCACATGTTCTCGCTTTCACTCTTACTCTCACTCTATCTCTGGAAAGTATATAAAAGCAGGAACAAATATACAAATCAAAAGGTTCATAAGGATTTCTTCAACCTGAACAAAAGCCTGGGAAAACTGCTCCTGTTTGAGGCCAAAGCTACACCCCATGGCCCTTGAGTGTGACTCGGAGCAGTTCACAGGAGCACAATCCCAGAGGGAGGTGCGGAGAGGCTTCACGGGTGTCTGGGTGGATTACGGTCACAAGACAGGGCTGTTTACATCTCCCTACACCAAGAGTATAGACAAGGGTGATACAGCTGCTGAGAAATGTGGTTCTCCTACTCCTTTAAAATAACCAGAATGGCTCTGATTCCAGGAATGTGGAAAATACATACTTTTCCCTAATCTCCCCACTAAGTACAATTAAAGACTCTGGAAATTATAAATAAAGACCATAAGAAGACTATAAAAGATAAAGAGAAGAAGGAAGACTGGCTAGCAACATTAGACCCAAAAGAAGACATGAAGGCCAGCTTCTTGGGTTTTCCTTTTTCCTCCTGTATCCCAGATGTGAAGCTGAAAAGTTGCAACCCCAAAATGCCGGCAGGTGAAGACAACAATGTCCCAACCAAAGCCTACTCTCTCTGGCCAAAGGACTAGGGAATGGGCAGCCCAGCAAGACAGAACACCTGTAGGCAATAGCTGCTCCACTCCACTCATCACCACAGAAAGCAGGGCCAGGTTGGGGGCCTAGACCTCTGCCTTCACTGGGCTGTCACCAGGACACCTCCCTCTCCCTGCTGCAGTGGCACCTGAGCAGGCCTAGTGCAGAGTCACCTTTCACCAGTGTGCGGTAGTGAGGGGGCTCTTCTCCCAGCAGTGCCAGTGGAGGTTGTGTGGGGAGCATAATGAGGTCTTCCAGCCTGCCCCACCAAGGGAAGCATCAGGGACATCAGTGGAGGTGAGGGTTGGTGGGGTAGGGGACAGAGAGAAGCCAACTTCTGCCCAGCCCAGCAGGAACAGATGGCCCCACTTCCAGAGTTTAACTGAGCCCAGATGGGCAATCTGGATCCTCTGACCAGGCCCTAAGGCGTCCGTCCCTTCCTTTCCCCTGCAGAAATGGTGAAGAGGTCAGCTAAGACAGAAAGCTTAAATAACATCCAGTGTCATATAATATATATTCAAAAGGTACAGGTTTCAGTAAAAAGTCACTCATTATACAAAGAACCAAGTTGATCTCAAACTAAATGAAAAATTGGAATCTATAGATGCCAATATCAAAATGACAGAGCCAAACAGTTAATTCAAACAAGCTAACTTACAGAGATTTTAAAGCAGCCACAGTAAAAATGCTTTAACAAACCATTGTGAACATGCTCAAAACAAAATAAAAAATAGAAAACTTTAGCAGTCTCACTGAAGAAAAAGAAGCTATAAAAAAGAATCATGTAAAATTTTAGAACTGAAAAATACAATAAATGAAAATTTAAAAACTCAGTGGATGGTAACAACAGAATAATGGATGTGACAGAGGTAAGCATCAGTGATCTGGATGATAGAAAAATAGAAATTATCCAATGTGAACAATAGAGAGGAAATAGAATAAAAATAAAAATTAAACGGAGCCTCATAGACCTATGGGCTAAAACAAAAGCTCTAACATCAAGTCATAAGAGTCTGGAAAGAGAGGAGAAAGAGAGGGCTGGCCTAAAAAAACTACATAACGAAATAATAGCTGAAAACGTCTCACATTTGGTAAAACATAAACCTACGGAATGAAGAAGCTCGGTAAACCTGAAACAAGAAGGCTTCCCCAAGTCCACATCAGGAGACTGTAGTTCATCAGAGTAGTCAACATTTTTAAAACTGTAGGCCAAGGATAAATCTTGAAAGTAAATGAAAGGGAAATGACATAATGAAAGCAGGAAAAAAAGTCATTCAAAAGACAATGGAATTCTCATCAAAACCATGAAGACCAAACGAAAGTAGGACATTTTTTTTCAAGTGCTGAAAGAAAATAACCGTCCACCCAATATCCTAGAGCTGACAAAAATATCCTTCAGAAGATATGAAGACATTCCCAGATGAAAGAACACTTAAGAGAATTTATCACCAACAGACGTACCCTAAACGAATGGTTCACAAAAGTTCACTAAATGGAAAAAAAATGACAAAAGAAGAAATGTTAGAACATCAAGAAGAAAGAAAGAACATGGTAAGCAAAAATATGTGTAGATGCAAGAGTCTTTCCTACATTTCTTGTTTTCTAAATTATGTTTGATGGGTAAATTAAAAATTATACCATTGTCCATTGTGGCTCTATGTAGGGTAAGTATCTAAAACAATTATGTAACAAATTGGGAAAGGCAAAGGAACACACAGGAAGCTTCCTTTTATAGGAATTGATAAGATGAGTGACGTACCTAGAGCAAACACTAAGCAATGTCTAAACAGCTACGCAAAGAGCTGCACTGAAAATCACTCTAAAGAAATAAAAATGGGATTCTAAAACACGTTCAGCTGACAAGAAACCATGAATAAACATTTAAACAAAAAATAGAATAGCTACAAATAAAATAAAATACCTAGAAATTAACCAAAAAAGTGAAAGATTTCTACAACAAAAAATAGAAAATATTGGTTAAAGATTTTGAAGAGAGGCCAGGCATGGTAGTTCACCCCTGTAATTCCAGCACTTTAGGAGGCTGAGGCAGGTGGATCACGAGGTCAGGAGTTCAAGCCCAGCCTGGCCAAGATGGTGAAACCCTGTCTCTACTAAAAATACAAAAATTAGCCAGGTGTGGTGGCACGTGCCTGTAATCCCAGCTACTTAGGAGACTGAAGCAGGAGAATCGCTTGAATCCAGGAGATGCAGGTTGCAGTGAGCCGAGATCACGCCACTGCACTCTAGTCTGGGCAACAAAGCAAGACTCTGTCTCAGAAAAAAAAAAGAAAGGGATTTGAAGAGGACAATGGATTGGAGGAAAGTAGAGTTAAAATATCCATACTACCTAAAATTCAGTGCAATACTTATCAAAATATCAGTGACATTCTCCACAGAAATAGAACAACAGAAGACTCAGAATAGCCAAAGCTATCCTAAGCAAAAACAGTAGTGAAACTGGAGGAACCACATGACTTGACTTCGTATTATACTGTAGGGCTAAAGTAACCAAAACAGCATGACACTGGCATGAAAACAGACACATCGACAAACGGAACAGAATAGAGAACCCAGAAATAAATCCTTACCTCTACAATGAACTCATTTTTGACAAAAGTGCCAAAAACATACATTGGGGAAAGGACAGTCTCTTCAGTAAATGGTGCAGGGAAAACTGGATATTTTTAAGCAGAAAAATGAACGTAGACTCCTATCCCTTGCCATATACAAAAGTCAAATCAAAAATCCAAAGACTTAAATCTAAAACCTCAAACTATGCAACTACTGGTAGAACAGAGTGGGGAAACTCTCCAGGACACTGGACTGGGCAAAGATTTCTTGAGTAATACCTCACAGGCACAGGCAACCAAAGCAAAAATGGGCAAATGAGATTGCCTCAATGTAAAAAGCTTCTGCACAGCAAAAGAGACAATCAATGAAGTGAAGAGACAACGTCACAGAATGGGAGAAAATATTTGCAAATGATCCATCTAACAAGGCATTAATAACCAGAATATATAAGATGCCCAAACAACTCTATGGAAAGAAAAACTCTAATAATCTGATTTTGAAATGGGGAAAAGATCTGAATAGACATTTCTCAAAGAAGACA
Source organism: Cacajao melanocephalus (assembly GCA_963573385.1). Lineage (NCBI taxonomy): Eukaryota > Metazoa > Chordata > Mammalia > Primates > Pitheciidae > Cacajao > Cacajao melanocephalus. Next base: position 10,863 of record CAUYLG010054110.1, on the reverse strand, counting down.
TACAAATGGCAAACAGGTATACAAAAAGATACTCAACATCACTGTTCATCAGAGAAATACAAATGCAAATTCACCGGAGAAATGCAAATACAATGAGATATCATCTCACCACAGTTAAAATTACTTTTATCCAAAAGACAGGCAATAACAAATGCTGACAAGGATGTGAAGAAAGGGGACCCCCACACACTGTATGTGGGAATATCAATTCATACAATGATTATGGAGAACAGTTGGAAGCGCCTCAAAAAACTGAAAATAGAACTACCATATGATCTGGATATATCATTCCTAGTTATATACCCAAAAGAAAAGAAAGCAGTGTATCAAAGAGATATCTGCACTACCACGTTTACTGCAGCACCATTCACAATAGCCAAGATTTGGAAGCAATCTAAGTGTCCTCAACATGTGAATGGATAAAGACAATGTGGTATGCATACAAAATAAAATACTATTCACCCATAAAAAATAATGAGATCCTGTCATTTGCAACAACATGGATGAAACTGAAGGTCTTTGTGTTAAATGAAATAAGTCAGGCACAGAAAGAAAAACTTTGCATGTTCTCACTTATTTGTGGGGGCTAAAAAGTAAAACAATTGAATACATAGAGTAGAAGGATGGTTACCAGAGACTGGCAAGGGTGGTGTGAGGGTGGGGAGGAAGTTGGATGGTTAATGGGCACAAAAATATAGTTAGAACGAATAAATAAGACCTGGTATTTGTTAGCATAACAGGGTGACTATAGTCAACAATAATTTAATTTTACATTTTAAAATAACTAAAAGAGTACAATTGGAATATTCGTAACAGAAAGAATAAATGCCTGAGGGGATAAATACCCCATTTACCATGATGTGATTATTACACATTGCATGCCTGCATCAAAATATCTCATGTTGCACACAAATATGTATACCTATTATGTACCCACAAAAAATCTAATATTTTTAGAAAGATAGGAAAAATAAAAGCAAAAAATGTGAGACTCAAGCTCTAATATGTTAATAATTATTTCAAATGTACAGTATATAAATACATCAATTAAAAGACTGAAAGTGGCAGAGTAGATTAAAAAATTCCAAAAGCATATTAGCCAACTCTATGCTGTCTAGAAGAAACTCATATCAAATATAAAGATATTGGCAAGTTAAAAATAAAAGGATAGGCCGGGTACGGTGGCTTACGCCTGTAATCCCAGCACTTTGGGAGGCTGGGGTTATAGATAGAAAGAAAATTGCCCCGAGACCCAGAGGAATAGTAAGTAATTATAAAAGAGTCAATTTACAAAGAGGACCTAGCCATTCTAAATGTCTATTCACCAAATGGCAAAACTAAAAACTGTGTAAAGCAAAATCCAATAGAATTGAAAGGAGAAATAGAAAAATTCACAATTAGAGTTACAGACTTCAAAACTCCTCTCTCAACAATGGATAGAATTATACAAAATAATAATAACCAACAGGGGTACAGAAGAATTCAACAACGGCATCGATCAACAGCTTCAAGTCTGCATTGTGGAACGCCCCACCCAACAGCAGAGTATCCATGTTTTCAAGTATTCAAACAACATAGGCCAACATAGACCCTATCCTAGGCCACAAGACAAACTTTTCTAAATTTTAAAATGCTGAAATCACACATTGTGACCTCTCCCATCACAAGGAACCAAACTAGAAATCAATAAAAGAAAGATAAAGGAAAATCTCCAAACATTTGCAAACTAAGCAACATATTTCTAAATAGTCCACGGATCAAAGAGGGAAATAAAAAAATTTTATTGGACACATAGAAGGGAACAACACACACTGGGGCATGGCAGAGGGTGGAGGGTGGGAGGAGGAAGAGAATCAGGAAAAATAACTACTGGGTACTAGGTTTGATACCTGTGTGATGAAATAATCTGTGTAAAAAATCCCCATGACACAAGTTTACCTAAACAACAAACCTGCAAATGTACCCCTGGACTTAAAATAAAAGTTAAGAAATTAAAAGTATTTCTTAAGGACAGTGAAAAATAAACTGAACTGAATAAAAAATACAACATATCCAAATTTGTGGGACACAGCTATAGTCCAAGAGGGAAATTTCCAGCACTAAATGCAAGTATTAGAGAAAAGGAAAAGACTCAAATCAATCTAAGCTCCTACCTCAAGAACATGGAAAATGAAGATGAAAATAAGCACAAAGCAACCAGAAAGATGAAAAAAAAAATAACAAAAATTAGTGAAATTAAAAAGAGAATAGCAATGGAGCAGATAAATGAAACAAAACCTTTATTGATCGAAAAGTTCAACAAAACTGACAACCTATAGCAAAACTGACAAAGATACGAGAGAAGATTGAAATTATCAATCTCGTGAGTGAAACAGAAGATATTATTGTACACCTTTGAGGCATCAAGAAGAGAATAAGGTGATACTAAGAACTACTCTGTACTCATCAATTTGACAACTGGGATGAACAGTTCCTCAAAATACATAAACTACCACAGCCAAACCATAGGTAATTTACATAGTCCCATAACTATAAGAAAAGATGGAATACTTCTCAATTCATCTTATGAAGCTAGAAGTAACCAAATAGCAAAACCAGACAAAAACAGTACAGATAAAGAAAACTAAAACCAGTATCTCTTGTGAAAATAGATAGAAACATCTTTAAGAAATAATAGCAAATACCTAAAAAGAAGTAAACACCATGACGAAATGAGGTGTACTCTAGGAATGTAATTTGGTGTTAAGTATTAAAAAGCAATTAGTGCAACCCACCACATCAACAGGCTAAAGAAGAAACCATATGTAATCACATCATTCAGTGCAGAAAAGGTATTTGACAACATTGAACACCGATCTATGATAAAAACTTTCCTAAAATATTAAGAACAGAGGAGAACATTTTCAACATGATGAGAGCACCTATTACAGATACACAAGTTGAAAGTAGCAGGATGGAAAATGATATATCACGCAAACAGTAATCAAAGCAAAGCAGGAGTGGCTGCATTAAAATCAGATATAACAGACTTCAGAGCAACGATATTAAAAACAGAATTTAATGAATTAGAAAAAAAGAAATGCAGTAGAACCAACATGTAAATTTAAAAGATATTGCTTAGATTCTATTTCTCATTAACTTGGGGGAAAGCGCATGTACACCCAGGAAGAAACGATGATTGGAAAGTAACTGCTAAAACAGAGAAAAAATAACAATCAAAGGAGACTAATGTACTTAGCTCTACACACACAGAGAAAAAAGTGGAGAACTGATAATGTAAGTAATTTCCTACTGGTAAATCTTATTTACCAAACTGATCACAGTAATGATATAAAATCTAAAAGAGAAAAACTTCTCTTCGGAGATAAAATAGAGAAGACCTTCGGTGAGCTTGTACACTGCGTCCCCCCAAAACACTCACAAAGTCTCAGCCCAAACGGTTAATATGGGTAGATAATGGTAGATAATAAAACTTCAAAAACAAGATAATTCTACATTACTTGAATTGTTCTGGAGCACAGACAAAGAGGAAAATATTCCAAATTATTTTTTACTGGTCAAATGTAATTTTGTATCGAAAAGGAAGACACAAATATCACCTATGGATATGGATACAAATATCACCTATGGATATGGATACAAACATTCTACACATGCAGTTAGCAAAAAAAAATCCAGCAGCCTGAGATGCCATTTCTTACCCATCATATTACAGGATAATTTACAACAAATCTTGCAGTGACTAATGGGAAAAGGCAGAACAATGTAACCTGTGGAGGAGAATTTGAAAATGTCTGACATTGATTCCACATTACCTTTGACTCAGCAATCCCATTTCTACTACTTTCAAGGTGCACCTGCACAAATGTGAAACAAGGTGCTTGAGTTTATTCAGTGTGGCATCATTTATAGCACAAAAATATTGAAGGCAATCCAATCTAAATGCCCATCTGTAGAGGATTACCTAAATAAACTACAGTGTAGCACACACTGGACCACCATGAAGCTCTTTTAAAAAATGGAGGCAGACAGCTTCCATGCATAGCCTGTGGAATAGGGAGTGACTTTCAGGATTTACTGTAAAGTGGAAAAATGAAGAAAACCGGGTGCAGAGCAGGGCACGTAAGACATCACCATTCGTTCAAAATGGAACGAACACTATAAATACATAGGTTTCTATGTGTAGATGTATAATTTTGCTTTGTTTTGTTTCGTTCTGCTTCAGAAACACTGAAAGGATAAATCAAATGCTATCAAAAATCATTCTCTGTGGGCAAGGGGCCGAGTAAAGGGCAAAGAGATAAAGTTGGGCTTCCCGGGGCACATGTTTGTGAAGTCTTAACACTTGAGCCATGTGAATCTTACAAAGTAAAAAAATAAAAATAAAATAGAAAAGAAAAAATAAATTCTAAAATTGAAAACAAATAAACCTAAGTGTGTATCAAATGAGAAACATTGCCACGCAGAAAAAAATGTTTATTTCAAACGAATTTAAACAGAGCCCTCTATGTATCTTTGGGGAATACATTCGATTGACAATACGAACTTCAAAGAAGAAATTAATCACTAATTTTCATTAGTAGCAATATTGATATTGAAATGTTTGAACTGTTTTAGCATATTGTATGGAAATAAACAAATAAGCTAATGTTACTAATCCAGCTCTTAGGTGAAAGAGAAACCATGCACAACTATAAACGTTCAAAAAACTCCTATAATATAAAGTTTTACTTGGAAAAGTTAAAAGGCCCTACAACACTGTCACCGGTGGCACTGGGCACTCAGTGCAGAAACAGCAGATTGTGATGAGTGCTTGGTACCACCCAGGATATGGCTGATTCCAAGTCTGGGGCAGGGAAGATGAAAGAACATGGATGTTCTATGTAGATGTCAGAGGATGGTCAAAAGACAAACCGAGGCACACCAAAAAAAACACATGCAGCCGGGCGCGATGGCTCACGTCTCTAATCCCAGCACTTTGGGAGGCTGAGGCAGGTGGATCATGAGGTCAGGAGTTCAAGATCCGACTGGCCAACATGGTGAAATCTCGTCTCTACTAAAAAATGCAAAAATTAGCTGAGCATCGTGGCCCATGCCTATAATCCCAGCTACTTGGGAGGCTGAGGTCGGAGAATTGCTTGAACTGGGATGGAGAGGCAGAGGTTGCAGTGAGCCGAGATCGCGCCACTGCACTCCAGCCTGAGCTACAGAGCGAGACTCCATCTCAAAGAAACAAACAAAAAAACAAACAAAAAAACCACAAAAACATGCAAGAATCCAAAGAGGTTCCCACCAGGCAACTGTGGGACTATTTAAACATTAAGAAACATCACTGTAATTGATTTCAAAGTATTGAATGAATAGGACTGTATGTGCCCTTGGTGGGAGCAGGAGGGACTGAGAGAGAGAGGACTGCACCTTTATCCTCAGTGGAGGCGACGGACCAATGTCTTTCCCTAAACATCGATTATTAAAGGAAACAGTTAATCATTTGTCATTCCTGTTTATAAATAATGTAGTCATCCTCAGTTGACAAGGACAAACTCTTCTTCCTAGAAAAACACCAGTTGAAAGAAATGACAGAATTGGAAAATGACATTTCTGCAACTCTCAGTGATGGATTGATTCCAGCAAGGATCAGCAATGGACACTAAATCTGTTGGGCTACGGGTCAGGGGAAAGCCCCACAGACTACTGGTTAATTTCAAGAGAAAAGTTTATTTTACAGTGGAGCGATCAGGCTGCCCTCTTGTGATTGTGAGACTGGATGCCAGCAATTATGGAATGCAGAATTAAAGAGATGATGTTACTCATGAAATATTCTTGCTGAAAGCCTTCAGACGGAGTCCAATCAAACCTTCAGACCAACTTCTAGTATACAGGAAATATGGGGGACAGAGGACTAAGTTAAATGACAGCACAGGAAATAATAAGATGAATCTGATGTCAGATTCTCTACATGGCATTGAGCTCTGTCTACCTAAAAAGCTTACTGTATCGTGGAAAGGAAGAAATGGCGGTAGGTCAGTCCCAGATTAAAGGAACTGTAGTTTTGATTTGCATTTCTCTAATGACCAGCGATGATGAGCATTTTTTCGTATGTTTGTTGGCCTCATGTATGTCTTCTTTTGTAAAGTGTCTGTTCATATCCTTCGCCCACTTTTGAATGGGAAGAACAGAAAATCAAACGCTGCATGTTCTCACTCATAGGCGGGTGATGAACAATAAGAACACATGGACACAGGCAGGGGAGCATCACACATGGGGTCTGTTGGGGGGAAATAGTGGAGGGACAGTGGGAGGTGGGGAGTTGGGGAGAGATAGCATGGGAAGAAATGCCAGATATAGGTGAAGGGGAGGAAAGCACCAAATCACACTGCCATATGTGTACCTATGCAACAATCTTGCATGTTCTTCATATGTACCCCAAAACCTAAAATACAATAAAAATTAAAAAAAAAAAGAATAAAAATTACATGAAAGCAGGAAAAAAAAAAAGTAAGGGCTCCTACCATATGTGACAACATGAATAAACTTGAAGTATATTATGCTAAGTGAAGTAAACCAGACATGGAAGGGCAAAGCCACATAATTCTACTTATATGAATATTTAAAATAATCAAACTCATAAAAAGCAGAGTAGAATGGTGATTGCTATGGGCAGGGGGAAGCAGGCTACGTAAAGTTGCTATTCAGGAGGTATAAAGTATTTAGTTGTGCAAAATAAATTCTACAAATCTGCTATTTAATGTCATGCCTCTAGTTAACAATACTGTGTGAACACTTCAAAATTTGTTAAGATGATAGTTTTCATGTTACATGTTCTTACTATAATTTTTTTTAAGTTATGTGTTACAGTACCATATCTTGCAGGTAACGAATAAGAGATCCTAGTATGTTAAAGCTCAACTTTTATAGTGTATTAAAGGTCCCTCAAGAAAATGGTCAAAAAAAAAAAAAAGAGAGAGAGAGAGAAAATTCAGCAGGAAGGTGAGACTTGTTGCAGTCTTTTAATAATATGAAGGTCATCATGAACTTTGGCTGCAGTCTGGGAGCAATAACTCCCAGTAAATTAACAAAAGATAATTCGATCAAAATGAGCCAGAGGCATGCTGTAACTCAGAGATTTTTGAAGTGCCCTGAAGGGACATTATTATGTGCATGTCCAGGAATCAGAGGCCATCTGGAGGACACTGAAAGGTCTATGGAATATGAGCTGGTCATATAGTTTGCGTCAGTGACTTATTCAAAATAAAAATGAAAGTATAAACATGCCAATCTTCACCACAACTTAAAACTCAATAGTTTCCCATTGCATCTACAAAAGGGTTAAACACCTCTCATGCCTCTGAGATCCCACATGATTTTTCCTCTATCTACCTCTCCAGCCAAGATCTCAGCAGTATAGCCATGCTGGCCTCGTTTCAGTCTCCCAGTGGGGCTGTTTCATTGATCACAGGGTATTTGCTTATCCTGTCCTCTGAATGGATGTGGGGGTTCAGTTATGGTGGTAGGAAGAGTTGTAAGAGAAATTATAAAGGAAGTTATAGAAGATAATCACAGACCTTCTTGGAATGCCAGAAGGTTTTGTAAATGCCTTAGGATAGAATTATGGTTGAAGGCAGACTAATCCTCTTTGAACTAATAGCAAGAGTAAATAACAAAGGAATGCAAAGGAGTTTATTTAAATGGCTTGTTATCCTAAGACCAACCTTTGCCCATCTGGGCTTGACTGCCTCCTACTCAGGGGGTTGGCAGAAGTTTATTACCCACAAATGGTATTTGCTTTTGGCCTCAGAACCTGGCCTTCAATCTTGACCCTCTAGTCGTGTTGACTCAAAGTCTTGGTCATTTAATATGTGCTGAATAATGGCCAGGAAGGCCAGTGAGTCAAGGCCGGTGGCTGTGAACTCCTTTTGGTGAATAGCCCAGACACCTTAGCCCACTTTATCACTGTATTATGTGTCTGAGTGAATTTATCTGTTGTGGGATCGGGGTCTGCCTGTCAGACCCCAACAAGTGGACAGCATTTCCCAATTTTCCTACACAACTTGCAAACTTCATCTCAAAACACTAAAAACACATTCTCTGAGTTCCCTTCCTAAAATTAGGTCAGATTCCTTGTTTTCAGCTCTCATGGCATCTGGAGCTCTCATTTCAAGCTTCCACATTATTTATAACACTTAAATGATTTTATTTTTTGTGTGATGATTTGATTAGAACCATCTCATCTTCTTGACGGTAAACTCTATGAAAGCAAAGACTGTCAGATTTGCACATTACTGAAGATGTATTGTGTCTCTTCGTCTACATGACTATGGGTTTAATGTGGTCCTAAACACATCAATAAATATTGGCTTTTATTAGGTATTTCTATAATTTTTTAAAGGTGTTTATTTCTTAAGTCATCTGGACAGCTTTATAAAAGCTTAGATTCCTAGGCCTTATCATAAGACAAAATGATTCAGTTGGTTTTACTGTTGCCTGGGCAGCTATAGTTTGTTAAAGGACGGAAAATGATTCCAATATCATGAAAGTGTGAGGATCACTGAGCCAAATGGAAAGGTAAATATAAGTAAATATTTGTGCACTATCAGGAAAGCACTGGACTTTCTAAATATAACACCAAAGACAAGAATTTTCTGTTTGGATGATCTGTCATCCAGACAATGAAAGTGGGGCACTGCAGAGGAATTGCAGAGGAAAGACTGATTGATTTGACTCCATAAAATATTAGCCTTTCATATCAAAAAATTTTAAGAAAAAACTTAAAAGGTAAATAAAATCTGTGAAAGTATTTGCAACATACATGTTGATAGATTTTTATTCTTTATAAAGATCTTTTAGAAGAGGCAAAGCAAGATGACCAAATAGAGCCCTCCAAGACAGTCCCCACAGGAACATCAAATTGAAAAACTATCCACGCACAAAAGCACCTCTACAAGAGTTAAAAAATCAAGTGAGAGATCACAGTAACTGCTTTGAGGATAATAACAAGAAAAGACATACTGAAGAAGACAGGAAGTCTCTCATTGCCTACACCACTGTTCCTCAACCCCAGGCAGGGCAGCATGAAGAGAGAACTTGTGTGCAGGTGGAGGGGAGAGGGACATTAGTGTGAGACTTGGCTCTGGAATTCAGTGCTGGCTCTACGACAGTGGAACACAGCATCTGATAGAACTCTGCAGCCGTTTATTCCAGGCCAGTTCCCACAGAAGAGCATTTAAGACCTGCCCCAAGGCAGAGGAGAATCCATTCCCCTGGTGTGGGAAACTCAAGTCCCAGACTGCTTTACCACTGACTGATTAAAGTAGTCTGAGGGACCCAAATACATATCAACGGCAGCCAACCATATTGAACAAAGAGGATACTTGGGCAAGCTCTGGTGTTGCAGTGGTTTAGGAGGTTGTAAATTCAGGGTGTGAACCAGTGCAACACCAGCTGGTGCAGCCACAAGGGTGCCCAGGTTACTCCTCTCTCAGCTCCAAAAAGTGCAGCAGAGAGATCCCTTCTGCTTGGGGGAAGAAGGGGAAAGGGTACAGGGGCCTTGCAACCTAGTGCCAGCCCTGCTCCAGTAAAATACAGCACAAGGCAGCATCCTGAAGCATCAGATTGCAGACCATTGCTCCCCCATGCACTTTTAGATCTACCCCAGATCTAGAGGTAGGAAATGTGAAAAAGATATAAATTGAGACAACATAAAATCAAAATGTGGGAGGACCAAGCATAGAGTTTTTTAGTTTTTGCTTTGTCTTATTCTTTTATTCCCTTTATAATCAAAGAGAAGGTGCTATAAATTTAAAATGACTTGTTATAACTATAAGATGGTTTTTTTATAAGCCTCGTGGCAACAGAAAGCAAAAACTTATACTAGGTACATTAAAAATAAAAAGCAAGGAATGAAAATATACTACCCAAGAGAATCACTTAGCCACAAAGGAAGACAGTCAGAAAGGAAGAGTGGAGTTACAAAACAACAAGAAAGAGAATAACAAAATGGTACTAGTAAGGCCTTACCTAACAATAACATTGAAGGTAAATAGAATAAATTTCTAATTAAAAGGCATAAAATAACTGAATGGATTAAAAAAAAAACCTAAAACACTCAGCTATCTACTGTGTACAGGAAACTCACTTCACCTATAAAGAAACACATAGATTAAAAGTGAAGAGATGGAAAAAGATATTTCATGCAAATGGAAACCAAAAGACAGCAGGAATACTTACATAAGATACAATAGATTTTAAATTAAGAACAGTAAAAAGAGATAAATAAGGTCATAATGTAATGATAAATGGATAAACAAGCAAAAGGATGTAACAATTGTAAATATATTTGCAATTGACATTGGAGTATCCAAACATATAAAACAAATATTGAAAGATCTAAAGTGAGAGACAGACTGCAATACAATAATGTAAGATACTTCAACGCCCCACTTTTATTGTCTAAATGACAGATCATCCAGACAGAAAATCAGCAAGGAAACATTGAAATTAAACTATAATTTATATAAATGGACCTAACTGACATTTACAGTACATATCATCCAACTGCTGCAGAATTCACATTCTTATCATGAGCACATGGATCATTGTCCATTATAGACCACATGTCAGGCCACAAAACAAATCTCAATAAATTAAAAAAATTGAAATCCTATGAAATATTGTTTTTGACCACAGTGGAATAAAACTAGAAATCAATAACAGGAAGAACTTTGGAAACTGCATAAAAACATACAAATTAAACAAACTACTCCTGAATTAAACAAACTACTCCTGAATGAACATGTTAGGCCACAAAACAAATCTCAATACATTAAAAAAATTGAAATCCTATCAAATATTGTTTCTGACCAC
>CAUYLG010054109.1:0-119219 GCA_963573385.1 Cacajao melanocephalus | reverse complement strand
CTCCCCCCCCTCCCCCTCCCTCCCACGTCCCCCGCTCTCTCCCCCCCTCCTTCCCTCCCGTCCTTCCCTCCCTCCCTCCCTCCCTCCCTCCCTCCCTCCCTCCCTTCTTTCTTTCTTTTTTTCTTCCATTTTCAAGGATCGAGCTTCTTTACAAAGCCCCTTGCAGTGCCTGAAGCTCAGACAACCATCTATGCTAATCCCCAAGGTTTCTGAGCTTGTGGAATTATACAGAGTTTGGAGCAGACCGTGCTTCCCTGTTCCATGAGATGTACAGTGAGCAGCTCCCCTTCCTACTGGCGAAACACAAGGAGATAAGACTGCAGAGCTTCTGTTACGAGAACTTTTTTTTTGAGACGGAGTCTTACTCCGTTGCCAGGCTGGAGTGCAGTGGTGTGATCTCGGCTCACTGCAACCTCCACCTCCCAGGTTCAAGTGATGCTCCTGCCTCAGCTTCCTGAGTAGCTGGGATTACAGGTGTGCACCACCACTACCAGCTAATTTTTGTATTTTTAGTAGAGACAGGGTTTCACCATGTTGGCCAGGATGGTCTTGATCTTCTGACCTTGTGATCTGCCTGCCTCGGCCTCCCAAAGTGCTGGTATTGCAGGCATGAGCCACCGTGCCCAGCCAGGATAACTCTCTTATGTCTTACATCTGTTAGTTTTTTTCTCTTCCATCTACTTGGACAAAATACATTTGTGCACTGGTTTTGTTCTTCTCTGCCTCAATGTATGTCATTTGGCAGAACCCCTAACTCTTTAACTCGTGTAAATTCAGTGCTGCTATAATGCTAAATGCTAAGTGACTTTTGGCTTATTAAGGAGCAGGATGATCTGTTATTCCTTGCTGTATCCCTAGAATAGCATATAGCAGCACATCACTGACATTTGATCGAGACAGATGTCTCTAAAGCAACCCCAGCCTAATCTTGAATCTTTCCTCATGAACAGAAATCTAGGCTGACCTACAAAGAAGGTCTAGGACCTCATGCTAGGAGAAGGTAGGTTTTGTCTTGTTCTTTTTAGAATCTTTAGCAAGGATCTGCTCCCCAGAGGAGGCTCTAGGGCATTGGAAAGCAACTGGGATATTTCTCCATATGAGGGGGCATCTTTTGTGGGAAACTAGAAAACAGAAGTTTCAATGCTTTGAGATTTCTAACTCAGCTGTTGGGAAATCAGAATGTAATATTGCTTTGGGGCTTATTGTATCTGGCATTGTATGTCTGTTTCCTGTTAATCCTTTATTCTCTTTCCCTACTTGCATAACTTCAATGGATCTAGCTCCCATTATTTGTTCTCTCGCCATTATTTTTTGCACATACTGCACAGCAACATTTGCAGTGGCTAAGGATTTTGCTATGTCAGTTTGCAAGGTGTAGTTGGGTAAAGGAAGAAGAGTCATTGTTGAGAAGGGGTGGAATTTTTATTTTATTATATTTTTCAGGAGGATTCATTTCTATCTATAGCCAATGAAAAAAGAAAGTGAGTTCCCTGTCCTCTTCTTCTTGTGTCACTAGCTCCTGAGTCAATGTCTGGTCAAGTATCTCTGATTGGGCAGATCCTTTTTTTGTGGCTGCATAGTATTCTGTGGTGTATATGTGCCAGTGCTGTAGCTGCAAAGGAAGCTGGCAGAGCATGTTCTAGCTTCTGCCACAGGGAGGCAGGCTTATCAATAATTCCTAAATTATAAGAAGTGTATCTGAAAGATGCTGGGTGGCCATAAATATGTCCAATATCCAGTGTGCTTTTGTAGAATGGCTGAGCTCCTGGGAGGTATAGAGCATTGTGAGGAACATTCAGAAAGAGTTGAAGTGATAATCTTCTAGGATTCAGCTTCTTTACAAAGCCCATTGCAGTGCCTTTAATCCTGAAGCTCAGACAAGCAGCTGTGCGGATCCCCAAGGTTTCTGAGCTTGTGGAATTATGGAGTTTGGAGCAGACCATGCTTCCCTGTTCTATGCGATGGACACTGAGCAGCTCCCCTTCCTGCTGGCAGGCACAGAGAATGAGACTGCAGAGTTAGGATAACTCTCTAAAAGGGAGAGGAATCACAACACCGTGCTCCAATAGGAGTTGTTCCCACTTGCCTCTGCTTCTCAAAAATCCTCATGCTGCCCCAGATTAGAGTGCAGGAGGTAGTATGGAGTAATAGTTATGAGTACATGTTCATACAGGAAAGACATTGGGTGGAATGGTATCTCTGCCCCTGTAAGTCCCTGGCTTAGTGATTGAATCAGCCTCTCTGAGCCTCAGTATCCTCATCTATAAATGTGGGTAAACCAGTTCATTGTGTTTTGATGATGACATGAGATTATCGGTACAAAGTGCTGTATGCAATATCTGGTACTTGATATCATGTTTTCACCTAGGAGAAACAGCAAGGGTGCTTTTTTTCAAAAACTCAGATTTATTAAGAAATTACAGTGTCTTGATTCAAGCTTAAAGTTTGACTTACTACTCGTACTATCCTAAGCACGTCTTACTGTTTATTTCTCTGGAGGCAGGGATAACTTTTACCAGGTGTCTGTGCTTTTTGAGGACCACAATGTGGGACTCTCCTGGCCCCGAGAATTCACCTTGGTCTGCTGCTGGCTCCCACTGGGTGGTCCTGATTCTGTTCGTTGCTCTCATTTCCTTCTGTGAGTGTGGTCAGGCCCTTCTGGTCAGAGCAGCCATTGTGCCCAGTTCTCTGGACCTTGCTTGCTATGCCTCGTTTTTCTTTTCATCTTGTCTTCTGCTCTTATTACAGACCTGCTTTTTCGGGTCTTGCTTCTTCGCACTTCTCCATTTAACCCGATCTCCTGCCTTCCACAAACTCCTCCTTTACCAGCCCCAGTCCCAGCTCATTTGCTTATGAGAAACTGCCAGCTCAGATGTTAAAGGCACAGTCTCTAGGGCCAAGGCTGCTTGGGTGTGAATTCTGAGTTTGAATCTTGCCATTATATTTACAAGCATTTACAACCTTGGGCAAATTATTTAATCTGCCCAAAGTTTAGTCTCCTCATATGTAACACAGTCATACTGGCAACCAACAGAATGGGGAAAAATTTTTGCAATCTACCCATCTGACAAAGGGGTAATACCCAGAATCTACAAAGAACTTAAACAAATTTACAAGAAAACAACAAACAACCCCATCAAAAAGTGGATGAAGGATATGAACAGACGCTTTCCAAAAGAAGACATTTATGCAGCCAACAAACATATGAAAGAAAGCTTATCATCACTGGTCATTAGAGAAATGCAAATCAAAATCACATTGAGAGACCATCTCACACCTGTTAGTTTGGCAATCATTTAAAAATCAGGAGACAACAGATGCTGGAGAGGATGTGGAGAAATAAGAATGCTTTTACACTGTTGGTGGGAATGTAAATTAGTTCAACCATTGTGGAAGACAGTGTGGCAATTCCTCAAGGATCTAGAAATAGAAATTCCATTTGACCCAGCAATCCTATTACCGGGTATATACCCAAAGGATTATAAATCATTCTAATGTAAAGACACATGCACACGTGTTTATCGTGGCACTGTTCACAATAGCAAATACTTGGAACCAACCCAAATGCCCATTTCTTTATCAAGACTGGATAAAGAAAATGTGGCACACATACACCATGGAATACTATGCAGCCATAAAAAAGGATGAGTTCCTGTCCTTTGCAGGACATGGATGAAGCTGGAAACCATCATTCTCAGTAAACTGACACAAGAACAGAAAACCAGACACCTCATGTTCTCACTCATAAGTAGGTGTTGAACAATGAGAATACATGGATGCACAGAGAGGAGCATCACACACTGGGGCCTGTCGGGTATTGGGGAGCTAGGGTAGGGATAGCAAAGGGTAGGGGGATAGGGAAGGGATAGCATTAGGAGAAATACCTAATGTAGATGATGGGGTGATGAATGCAGCAAACCACCATGGCACATGTATACCTAGGTAACAGACCTGCATGTTCTGCACATGTACCCCAGAACTTAAAGTATAATAAATAAATTAAAAAAAATAGCGTCTACCATACTGGGTTGTTGTACAGAATAAATGAGCCCAATGGACGTAAGGTACTTACTTAGCACAGTGCTGGTCACATAGCCAGTATTCATGGTTATTCATGTATTATCTCCAGCAGTCTTCACAAAAATACTATAGAGGACCCCATTTTCTGACTTTGTCTCCTACTGCTCCTCACTCACTTTGTGCCAGCCACACTGGACTTGCTGTGTCTCAACCTCCTTCCTTACTTAAAGGCCTTTGCGCCCTTCCCCAGATCTGTTTGCACACTCCCTCAACATTTTTAGATCTTTGCTCAAACATCTTCTTCACTACCCTATTTAAAATTGCAACCCCTGCCCTATGTAAGCACTGCTGATTTCCCTCGTCCTTTTGGTCTGTTTTTCTCCCCATAGAACTAAACACAGCATACTATATAATAATTATGCTTTTGTTGACTGTCTTCTTCCTGCTGGAATGTCAGCTCCATCAGGACAGGAACCTTTGACTGTTTTGTGCACTGAGGTACGCTAAGGCAACTGGAATGTAGTAAGCACTCATTAAGTATGAAATTGGACACCATTTCTAGCCCCCTTTCACAAAGAAGGAGACTGAGGCTTAGATCAAGCTCAACGATCACATGGCTATGAAATATAGCAGAATGAGGCTTTGCACTCTGCCTCATCTGATTAAGCAAATGTGAGACCCTGATCATTTTTCTGAGCCGTGCAAGTGTGAAGTCTGGCTGACCATGTTGAGGGGCTGTTCTGAGAGAAGGTGACTCAGACTGGAGGGATTGATGTACTGAGTGTCATCAGGGGCTGCTGAGAGGCACACAGCTGCTTGGGTTTCAGTGCTAGGATGCATGGTACCATCCCTAAGTGTAGTAGGAATTCAGGAAAAAAAAAGATGAGCTGGAGCAGGAGTGGTCAGGAAAGGAATCCTTGCTGTTATGGTGAAGCTATCCAGGCAACTGTGACTTTCTCTTCATCCCCAGGGAATGAATGAAGAAACATTGACATAAGGCAGGCCAGGTGAGCTCACACTGCTTGGAAACAAGTCACTGACTGGGGAGAGAAAAATTGCACTCTGTGTCCTGATGGGAGCTTCGGCACCTGGAAGCTTCATCCTGCTCCCTACCCCCGAGAGCTGAGAAAGCCTGCCATGGTGTGCACAGTGCCACGGGCCTGCACTGCAGCTGCCACTTCACTAGCAAGGGCATCTTAGGATCATGGTTCGCAGCTGCAGTGACACCTCTAGTCTAGCTTACCTCACCCAGGGCCAAACATGACTGCCGTTTCTCTAATTGCCTTTAGCATCAATGATCAGAACCCAGACACCAGCTCTCTGGTACCCTCTATTGCCTTTTTCCCCCTTATTTTCATCCTTCTTTACTCTATGCCACCCTACCAATCAACCTCCACCTTATCCCCTACCACCAGCTCAGTTTTTTCCTATGTAAATATTATATAGTAGTTCACCCTCTAGGTCGTGAATAAGTTAGCAAGATTGTCTGAATCAAGCTCAAGGCTAGTCAATGTAGCCTGCAGTGGAGGGCGCACATAAGCCTCTGCCTTTTGAAACAAATATGAATTTAACTCAAAGGTACTTGCCAGTGTGATTTGTTTTTATTGTTTATGTATGAATAAATATTAAAATGTAATCATCTCTTTAAGCCGAGCATGAGCTGAAATGCCTGTGACATTGTGATTCCTGTTTCTTCTGCATGTAATTTGTTTGTATGTTAATGCCATTTATTTCTATGTAAGCCTCTGTTTTTGGTTTTGAATATAATTTCACTTTTTGATGACAGTAATGGCTTAGTAAACTGAAAAATTGCAGTTAATGGAACTGTTTTATGATAGCATTAACTTGGCATCAGATCAGGATGAAAGAGAAAGCTGTCACCAAAAGGATATCATCAAACAGTGACTTCTCTTTAGTTTATTATTTGTTTTATGAGTTGCTGCAGTACTCAGGGAAAGCGAAACAGCCTTTCTCATGAACATTTGTGAAAGTGGTTTGTCAACTGTTAAGTTGCCTGACTATAACATGACATTGTGCATATGCATGAGCTTTTAAATAGTTATCTTTTCCCTTTGCTTATGGAAATATTAGTAAACATTTTTGGGGCACCTATTATGTGCTAGGTACTTTGTTAGGTCCTGGGGACTCTGAAATTGGTAAGCCAGGCTTCCTCAAGTATTGGCAATGTCGTGGGCAAGATAAGCATACATCCCAGCAATCAAATCACAGATCCCTGGGATCAGCAATGATCAGTGATGCAGTATCACAGTGGAGGCCTAGAAATGGTTCTTGGGGTGCAGACAGATTTGAATGGCAAACTCTACCTTGGGAGGATCAATAATTCTTCTGGGAGGAGGTGATGTTTCAAACTAGACATTGAAAGGTATTTAAGAAGCCAGCCTAGCCAGGCACCATGGCTACTGGGGAGGCAGAGGTGGGAGAATCGCTTGAACCCAGGATGTGGAGGCTGCAGTGAGCTGAGATCACACCACTGCACTCCAGCCTGAGCAACAGAGTGAGACCCTGTCTCAAAAAATAGTAATAATAATAAAAATTAAGAGCCAGCCCATGGGAGAAAAGTGACCCCAGCATTCTAAATACAACCTATGAAATAGAACTTCCAATGACTCCTGCTACTCTTTGGTATCATTTATTAAGCCTCCCCTCTATGCTTGGTCCTGCACAGCTTTTCAATCTACCTCACTTAATACAACAACCCTGCAAAGCCATAGGTATTATTATGTTCATTATATAAAAGAGAAAACGAGGCTCAGAAAAGTACAGAAAGTGACTCCAGGTCACACTCTAGACGTCGGTAGGGAGGGATCTAACACCCAAGCTGAGATTCTTGCTGCTATGCTGTGCCCACACATGAATAGCACGTTTGTGGAGAAGAGTAGCCAGTGGATGAAGCTGTGGTGGTAGAGGGGGTCTGATGAATCTGGAGAGGTGCCTTAAAGCTGGATTGTGAAATACCTTGAATGTCACACCTAGCAGCTTGACGTCATCCTGTATGCAGAGGGATTTTGACGTAGATCCTACCTTTTATTCTTAGAGAGCACACATGAGTGCCCCAGTAGGTGTACACACTAATCCACTGGGATCACATAAAAATATTAAAACTATTTTATCTCACATGAAGAAATTAAACTTATACATACTTCATTTAGACTCCTAGATGGATATCATTTATAAATAAATAAGCATCTATTGAGTTTCATGCTGAAAATGAAAAAAAAAATTTTTCCCCTAGGAGCAGTTTGGAAACTGCTGCTTTTGGCAGTGGGGAGTCACTGACGTTCTAAAGCAGGGGATTAACATGATTAGATTCACAGTTTAGAGTACTGGGGAAGAAAGGTTAGCTTGTGGAAGATGGTATAGAAAGCAAGAGATGGAAATGGATGATCAGTGGTGAAGCTATTGTAATAATCCAGGCAAGAGCTCTTGAACTAAGATAGTCACGGTGGTGCTGGAGAAGAGGAGAGGAAGAAGCTAAGGGTTTATAGATGAGGGGGTGGCCAGAACTAATTGAATATAGGCATGGAATTCAAGGAGAGGGCCAAGCTAGATGATCTGACTCTGGACTTTTTGGTCCATCTGCCCTGGCATTGCAAACCAGCATGAGAAATACAGGGGAGTAGTGGGTTTTTAAAGTGTATTGGGTTGGGGACATAAAATGTTTGAAGTGTTTATTGGCAGAGCCAGATGAAAATGTACAGCAGGCGGTTAGATACAGATTTGGAGTTCAGGAGAATGGAGACACAGTTTTGGTGGAAATTGATGCAAAGAGATATTTGAAGCTATAGCACAATGTGAGTAATAGTACAAATCTCATAATGAAACCCAGGGAGTCAGGCCATTGAAGGGATGGGTGAAAAGAGGGTCTCACTGAAAGCCGGATTAAGGACAGAGGATAACAAGTAGAAAGGATTGTCATTCCAGGGACCAAGAAGGAGAGTGTTTCAAGGAGGGAGTGTTGCCAGTGTCAGATGCTACAGGGAGGTCATGGGACTGGAAACTGATTAGTGACATGATATTTTGCAATTACCAGGTCATTGTTAAGTTAGCCAACCCTTTCCCAGAGCTTAGCATCTTTCCTCATATCTAGTCCAGAGGCCATCAGAGCAAGCAGGGGGTTCAGGGTTTGAAGTGCATTTGATTTCCTCTTATCTGTTTGGGAATTACCTACATTTGGACTGTCCTTTTCCAGGGTATAATCCTAGACTGACTTCCCCTTGTCCATCCTTCAGAATTTAGGGGAAGTTTTTTACTTTGCTCACAGCAAAGCATAAGACACTGGTCTTGTCTGCTTCCGCCTCCCTTTAAATGGTGCCAATTGTGCTGTAGACAATTACGGGAAAAGCCATGGAGGACACAGATATTCATTCTTTTAGATTGAACCAGTAAAGGATTTCCATTGATTATTAACTGCTTTTTAGAAATCTGGAAGCTAGATTGCTGGTTGAACCCTTGCCTGAGAGCAAAAATGGCTGTTCCTGTCAAATGCTGAGGCTGACAGTTGTTCAGAAAATGACTTGGGTGGGAAAGCAATTTACTGAATAAATGTGTAGATTTAGAAACTGTGCTTGCAAATCCCCTGTAACTAAATATGAACATCCCGGATAAGAAGGGTGTAGTTTGCCAGGGGGGTGAAATTTGCCACGCTGACACAATTGTCAGGGATGCAGAGTGCAATTGGGATGACTAGATGTACTTTGTGATCTTTGTCAAATGTACTTGAGGCAGGCATCACCCCGAAGGAGAATTTGTTTCCTTAGTAGAAAATAATATATTGCTCACTTGTTGGGGTTGCTGTTTATTGTGTCTTTGGGGTGGAAGAAAGATTGAAAAGGACTTCATCATGAAGCACATATGGTCACTGTCCTTCAAGTGTCTAGGTTGGTCCCTCTACCTGCCAGATCTACTCTCCTACTTATAGGAGAGACATATAGCCTACTACAGAGACACATTGATTTCATTCATTCATTTGTTTATTCAGTCATCACTTTTGAGTCTTACTGTTTGGCCTTGTTCTATTCTAGGAGACTACAGTGAATAAGACAGATGTAATGTCTGCCTCATGCTACCCTTATAGTTATACTGGGGGAGATAGAAAAACATAAAGACATGAATAAACCAAGTTGTTTCAAATGGTAATAAATGCCAGTGAAGGAATAAGCAAGTGTGTGGCTGAGATGGGGATGGGGGGAGGTGGCGCAGCAGGGTATGGAGTGTAGCAGAGTGGTGACTGAGGAGGCTCTGGAGCCAGACTGCCTGGGTTTGAATCCCAGTGACTGTGACCTTGGGTAAAGTCACTTCACCTCTGGGCCTTAGTTTCCTTGTCTAAAGTGGGGATTTCCTCAGAGTGCTATTTTGAGGGTTCTGAAAATGTGACATACATGCACACATACATTCATTCATTCATTCATTCATTCTAGGTGGAGTGTCGCTTTGTTTCCCAGGCTAGAGTGCAATGGCATGATCTAGGCTCACTGCAGCCTCTGCCTCCTTGGTTCAAGTGATTCTCCTGCCTCAGCCTACCGAGTAGCTAGGACTGTAGGTGTGCACTACCACGCCCAGCTAATTTTTGTATTTTTAGCAGAGATGGGTTTTGCCATGTTGGTCTCGAACTCCTGACTTCAGGTGATCTCCTACCTCAGCCTCCCAAAGTCCTGGGATTACAAGGATGAGCCACTGCTCCCGGTCCTGAAAATGTGACATTTAAACTGAGATGTGAAAGGTGCAAATGAATCAGCCATGCGAGGGCTGGATGGGAGGAGGAGGTACAGGGAGGAAAGCTATGAGCAAGCACTCTCACAGGGTGAAGCTTTTCAGAAAGTTAGAGAAGACTGGTGCTGAGGGACGTATGGTGAGAATAGGGGAGAACAGGAGAAAGATGAATTTGGAGAGCGAGGCAGAGTCTACCATGCAGGGATTTTTCTAGGCGCACTGCAAAGTCCTCAGACGGCATTTAACTAAAACTGCTTGCATGTCAGGTAGCATGCTGTAATACTTGGGTGACAAGAAGTGTTTGTGTCATGGACCACATGTGTGTTATAACCCCCACAAGCCTCTTTAGTTACCTCACATAAGATACACAGGACATAAACTGTCTATTCTTTAATCAGGCTAGATGGAGGATAGACATCCTGTGTTTCCTCA
Source organism: Cacajao melanocephalus (assembly GCA_963573385.1). NCBI lineage: Eukaryota > Metazoa > Chordata > Mammalia > Primates > Pitheciidae > Cacajao > Cacajao melanocephalus. The sequence goes on along the minus strand of CAUYLG010054109.1, from coordinate 109,037 downwards.
AATCAGTGAGCAATCCCTAGAGTTCTTGTAATCTCTCGACTCTGTTAAGCATTTTTGTTCTACAGTCACCACATTTACTATTTTTAAGAGCCATTTATGTTTCAGCCACTATGAATTTTTGGTTACAGTTTTGAACAATTTTTTTTTTAATTTTAAGTATGTGATTATAGCTACCTCTCTCTCTCTCTCTTCCCTCTCTCTCTCTGCACACTCTCTCTCTCTCTCTACCCCCCCCTTTTCCCTCTCCCTCTCCCTCTCTTTAGAGACAGGGTCTTCCTCTGTTGCACAGGCTGAAGTACAGTGGCATGATCACAGCTCACTGTAGCCTTGAACTCCTGGGCTCAAGTGATCCTCCCATTTTGGCCTCCCAAGTAGCTAGGACTAATGCCCAGCTAATTTAAAAAATTTTTTGTGGAGATGCAGTCTCACTGTGTTTCTGAGGCTGGTCTTGAACTTCTGGCCTCAAGTGATCCTCCTTCCATAGCCTCCCAAAGTGCTGAGAGTACAGGCGTGAGCCACCACACCCAGCCTTGCCACTTCTCAGTGCTGTGTTAATGTATGGATCTAAAGACCCTGATATGGTTTGGCTGTGTCCACACCCAAATCTCATTTTAAATTATAAGTCCCACAACTCCCATGTGTTGTGGGAAGAGCCCGATGGGAGGTGATTGAATTATGGGGGTGGGTCTTTCTTGTGCTGTTCTCATGATAGTGAATGAGTCTCATGAGATCTGATGGTATTAAAAATGGTAGTTTTCCTACACAAGCTCTCTCTTTGCCTGCTGCCATCTATGAAGACATGACTTGCTCCCCCTTGCCTTCCGCCATGATTGTGAGGCGTCCCAGCCACATGGAACTGTAAGTCCATTAAACCTGTTTCTTTTGTAAATTGCCCAGTCTCAAATATGTCTTTATCAGCAGCATGAAAATGGACTAACGCAAACCCTATTCCTCAAAGTAACAGATGCCGTCAAAGCCATTGATGTGATTGTTAGCAGTCATTGTGCCCAAGTACATTCTTGTGCACAAGTGTACTTTCCTCAGAAGAATGTTCTCCCAAAGTATAATTTGCTGTGCTAAAGGGAATTAATTGTCTTTTTCCTGAGATCCTATCAGACGGACATTCTTGAAGGAAGGGCAAACTTGCATGTCTTGAGTGCCACCTGAGTGATAAAATGAAGAGCTTGGCTATAATTAAACATGTTTTGGGCCTGGTGTGGTGGCTCATGTCTGTAATCCTGGTACTTCGGGAGGCTGAGGCGGGAGGATCACCTGAGCTCAGGAGTTTGAGACTAGTCCGGGCAACATGGTGAAACCCTATCTCTACTAAAAATACAAAAATTAGTCAGGCATGGTGGCATAGTCTGTAGTCTCAGCTACTCAGGAGGTTGTGGCAGGAGAATAGCTTGACCCTGGGAGGCAGAGGTTGCAGTGAGCTGAGATCACACCACTGCATTCTAGCCTCGGTGACAGATTGAGACCCTGTTTCAAAACAAAACAATAACCATATTTTGTGAATGAGTCACAGGTAATAATACTGTCGTGCTAACAATTAAGAATATCCTAAATAGCATGAATCACAGTCTTTTATTCTGCTGACATCTCCTCCTAGAATCACTTTCTCCCCTTGGCTCACTAACACAGAACTCGCTGTGTTCCTCATACCGTTATTTTCTCTCTGGAGGTCCTAAATGCTCAGGCTGCTGTTCTCCTTTCACTCACTTCCCACTCCCTAACTGAATGCATCCATGCCCGTTGCTTCGGTTATCGCTTCTATGCAGAACACAGAAATCCAGCCTCACCTCTTCACCAAGTTCCAGATCCATATATCCAATCACTTGATACCTGCTTTTCTAGTATATCAAAGGCAACTCAAAGTTAGCACATCCAGAATCAAACTCATGATGCACTCTATCTCACTGACCCACAAACCAGCATATGGCTTGAGGCAGAAAAGAGGGATTTGTTCTCAACACCTCATTCTGTTATTCCACATATGATCCACAGTCAAGTCTCAAACCTTTCTCCCTGAAATGTGTCTCAATTCACCTGTATCTTCCCATCTTTACTGCTAACCTCCTACTTCATGTTCCCACTATCTCACATGTGGACTACTATATTTGCTTTCTACAGCTTGCAATTCCATTCTTGCCTTCCTACAGTCTATCCTCTATGAAAGTTTTTGGATTTCCTAAATAGTCAATTATAACATCTATAAATATAGAACATTTTCTACCTTGCTTTCTAATCTTAATTCTTTTTCTTCCTATTCTACTATACTGACTAGGAGTCTGGGTCAGTGCTGAATAGACATGATAATACATATTGTACTTTGGATATTTATTGTAGATGCTTTTTATCAGCTTAAGGAAGTCAATAATTATGTCCATTATGAAGAGATAATAGGTTTAATTGTGATGACTTATGTTTTGAATTTATTTCTACCATTTTATCTGTATATCCTCCATAGCACCCTAATTTTTCTGTCCTTTTTCTCATAATTTTTCTGTCCTAGTTCTCATAAATTTTTCTTTTGGGGATTGTTTTCAGTATCCTCATTTCCGTTTTTTTCCCTTTACTAGTTTGAAAGTTACATTCTGTATTTAATTGTATTAGTGGCTACCTGGATATTTTTTCATACGTATTTAACTTAATAAAGTCTAAAGTTACATTTTTAACATTTCTCTGAGTAATAAGATTTCAGAAAGTTCTGTCACTTCTTTCCTAAATACCATGCTAGAATTATGCAGCATTTTAGTTTTACTTTTTAAAAATAACTCCACATACTAGACATCAATATTGTTTTAAACAGTTAGTATTTACGGTTTTACCAATAAAAGTTCATCAACACTATTCTACTGTATACTTAAAAATGATTATGATGGTAAATTTTATATGTTTTTAACCACAATTTTTAAAAAAAGCTCATCACTCTCTTATCGTAGACCTTTCATATTTGTTTTCTTTCTTTTTGAGGTTAATCTTTTAGAATTAACTTTAGGAAATTCTGTTGGTAAAAGTCCTCAAATTCAATTATCTGATTTTATTCTGAAACTTGATTTTTTTTTAGGGATAGACTTACAGGTCATTTTTTGTTTATATCATCTACTGTTAATGTTAACTGTTAGTCTTACTATTGTTTCTTTATAGGCATTCTGGTTTTATCTCTCTGGTGGTTTGTAAGATCATCTCTTTCTCTTTGATATTCTACAGTTTCACCACGATGTACTTAGGAATGATTTTGTTTATGCTGCTAGAAGTTAGTTTTCCTAGATTTTAAGTTTTGAATGTTTAATACCAATTCCAAAAAAATTCTTATTTTTGCCTTTTTAAATATTCACATTTCTCCATATATTATCTCTCTGAAATGTCAATCAGTGTATGTTAGACCTCATTATATTCTGTAGTTCTCATAAATTCTCTTTCATATTTTCTATTTTTTTTTGTCTTCTGGGTTCATTCTGCCTAATTTTCTTAAACCAGCTCACCAAGGTCTCTCTTTAGCTTTGTCTAATATGCTCTTTAACTGTCTGAGTTTTTTCTTTGAATTACTATATTATTTTCAAAAATATTACATTTTTTTCTTTTTCACATCTGATTTTTAAAATAATATTTTGTTTCTTGATCTCTGTTTTGGGTGGCCCTGCCTCTTTGTGCATTTTGTTGTTTTTATTATTTCCTAAAGCTAATCGTCCTTGGAACTTCATCAGTTGGTACATATATTTTAATTAGAGTTTTAATTTTCCTCCAAAGAAAATCAGTTTCCTTCTTTCATTCACTTGGGGCAATATCAACCAGAGACCTCATTAATTAAAATTTCTGTTTGTGGATGGAAGCAAGGAACATGAATTTGTAAAAAAACAAAAACAAAACACAGATCAGGAGCGGCCTGTGGTTAAGAATTCTCAATGGAGATGTGTTTTTATTCTACACACAGCATCAAATACCAGGTGGTTCCCTTACTGTTTCCTTTTATGCAATAGATTTCTTTCTTTTCCTCCATTATGAAGAAGATGCAGCAAACTGGGAAACCAGCTTTATATGAGGGTGTCCAATAAGCGGGCCCTAGGATTGATCTCATTTCTCCTATTCCCCAAAGCAGCCATTAAAATAGAAGTTTAAGGACAGGAGGGCTTGCCTCTGGGGCAAAGCTGGCTGTGTTGCTCTGACTTACCCAGAGACCGGCTTTGCTTTGTGTTTGTCCTCTGTGGATTCCTTACTTTCTTGACAGTTCAGTGACTCATAGTTAAAATCCAGCTTTGGTAGTTGTTTTCACTGACAGGTTTTCCAGGATAGTTTGTTCACCATACTGTCAGAAATGGAAGTCTTTAAACGTTATCCTGCAGCCAGAGTGATCTTTCCACAGTTCAAATCGGATTATGGTACTCTCCTTCTTAAAATCCTCTTATTTATTTATTTTTATTTTTATTATTTTTTTTTGAGATGGAATCTCACTCTGTCACCTAGGCTGTAGTGCAGTGGTGTGATCTTGGCTCACTGCAACCTCCACCTCCCGGGTTCAAGCAATTCTCCTGCCTCAGCCTCCTGAGTAGCTGGGGTTTCCCAGGCTTGTACCACCACGCCCAGCTAATTTTTGTATTTTTAGTAGAGATGTGATTTTACCATGTTGGACAGGCTAGTATCGAACTCCTGACCTCGTGATCCACCTGCCTCAGCCTCTCAAAGTGCTGGGATTACAGACATGAGCCACTGCACCTGGCCTCAAAATCCTCTTATTTCTTTTTATTCCTTTTAGGATGAAGACAAAACCTAATGTGGCCTGCAAGGGTCTCCCGGTGTGGCCCTGTAGCCCCTCTGGTCACCTTTGGCCTGGCTTCCCCAGGTGAAAGGAGAGGTCTTTCTCCACTCTGGAATTGGTGGCTTTCATTCACCTCCTCTGATTCTCTCAGCTCCCTCCTGCTGTGGGGCTTGTGCACTTGCTGTTCCTGCAACCTGGACTGGACTGCTCTTCCTGTTCCTTCTCACCTAATTTTCTCTCACTCTCTCTTTTTCTTTTTTTTTTTTTTTGAGATGGAGTCTCACTCTGTCACCCACGCTGGAGTGCAGAGTAGCACCATCTTGGCTCACTGCAACCTCCGCCTTCCAGGTTCAAGCGATTTTCCTGCCTCAGCCTTTCAAGAAGCTGGGATTACAGGCAACCACCACTACGCCCAGCTAATTTTTTGTATTTTTAGTAGAGACAGGGTTTCACCATGTTGGCCAAGCTGGTCTTGAACTCCTGACCTCATGATTCACCCACCTCAGCCTCCCAAAGTGCTAGGATTACAGGCATGAGCCACCACACCCAGCCTAATTATCTCTTATTTATCTGTCCTGTATCCTCTCAAGCATCACATTCTCAGGGAATCTATCCCTGTATTTTCTGGCTAGATCAAAGCTCCCTATTTTACCTTTTCATCACCCATGTATTTTGTGTTTGAAGTATATATCACAGTTTCTGTTTTACATGTATGAAGGTCAATTTTTATTTCTTTGTATAAATTCCTTAATTGCACAGTGACTGGTGCATAGTAGGTGCTCAGCACAGTCGTTGACACAATAACAAAAACACATTTTTGTTAGTTGAATAACTTATCTTAGGCAGACCCTAAGCACACCTACTTGAGCCAAGTAAAAGCTGCCTATATTAGTTCATTCTCACATTGCTATAAAGAACTACCTGAATCTGGGTAATTTATGAAGAAAAGAGTAAGTTTAATAGATTCACAGTTTCATGGGCTGTACAGGAAGCATGGCTGGGAGGCCTCAGGAAACTTACAATCATGGCAGAAGGTAAAGGGGAAGTAAGCATGTCTTACTGTGGCAGAGCAGGGGGAGAGGGAGGGAGAGATAGAGAGATCGAGAGAGAGAGAGAGAGAGAGAGAACACCAGGTGGTTCTACACACTTTTAAACAACCAAATCTTGTGGGAACTTACCCTCATGACAAAAGCAAGGGGGAAATCTGCCCCCATGATCCAGTCATCTCTCTCCAGGTCCCTCCCCCAACATTGGAAATCACAATTTGACATGAGATTTGGGTGGGGACATGGAACCAAACCATATCACTGCCCTTCTAGAACTGAGAGTCCATGAGTTTTAAATTTTTCTTTCCTTCGCCCCTCGTGGCTTGCTTCCTGGGGCAATGAGATGGCTTTTTTCACTGGTTTCAGGCCAAGTGTGCACAGCTGGGTCAGCAGGGTCTGGTGACTGAAATGCAGCACTGGATTTTAAAGCTCACCTGTTTGGGTCAGGGGTCTTCTTATCAACTTTTCCTCCTCTGATATGTTTTAATGTAATAATCTAGTGCCTCTCCGTTGTAGTAAGTGTTAGAATGTGACCTCTTCTAAATCCTAGAAGTCCACACAGGGTGTGTTAAGTCCCCTGCACTGGTTTGCACCCCAGCCTTTGTCTGCTGTGTACATTCCAGCTTTTTTCTACCTGGGCTTTTGCCGTGGTGTTCCCACTTTGAAAGGCATCTGTGGGTCTCAGAGCCTGAAATCTAAAGATGGTGAACAGCTTTTTAGTATATGAGTATTTCTCAACTTTTAACAAATTGCTCTTGAAGCCAATAGCTTTCAAAACACCTTTAACTCAGTACTTATTCATCCTGACATTCAGCAACAATGCATCACATACCTGTTCCATGCATGCTGGGCCGTAAAACTTAGTTTCTTTTTTTAAGCACATGAGTTGATAATGAAAGTTTCTATTTCGAAATGCGTTCAAATATGTGTCTAGTGGTAGAAATTTGGTTTGCATTAGTAATCACATGTTTATCCAACACATTGAGTAGGCTACTAGGCTAGGTACTAGAAATATAACAATGAATTGGACAAACTAGTGGAATTGGACAAAGGTGTGGAATTTTTTAGTGTAATTGGGAAGAGAGTCGTGAAGCAGGTAATCATGTGGGTACTTGTAAAATCAAGGAAAAATGTGTGTGAGGTGCCCTGAGAGCATGCTATAAAGAGATCAGCTTTCATCACTGGGTCAGGAATGTATCTCTGAGGAAGTACTATCTAAGCTGTGACCTGAATGATGAGTAGGAGTTGGCAGGTGAATAGGAAGAGGGTGTAGTCGGTGAAAAGAAAGCCAGAGGGAGCTCCCTGAGATAGGAGGGAGTTCAAAGGAACTGTGGAAAGTCTAGGGTGGTTGGAATTCAATGACCAAAGGACAAAATGACTGGACATTGCCTAGAAGGCTAGGAAGGGGTAGATCTTGAAGAGTCTTGAGTGTCAGGCCATGACCTCTAGAAATTATCTTAGGGAAATGGGGAGCTATAATATTAGGAAATATATTCTTGGTCTTTGACCCTTTTTCCTGGCATACCACTCCTAGAATCCTTAGAATCTCCACAAAGTGATGTCTTTCTGCATGCTAATGAGTTGGCTGAAGGCTGGAAGCCCTTAGGTAGCTTCAAGATGAGGGCTGGCCATCTGACAGAGCAAAGCAGGATTGGAGGGTTGGGACTTCAGCCCCAACTGCAGCCTCCAGGGAGGGAAGAGGGTTGAAGTTAACTTGATCACCAGTGGCCAATGCTTACATAATAAGGCCTCTATAAAATCCCAAAAGGACTGGGTTCTGAGAGATTCCAGATAGCTGAACATGTGGCGCTTCCTGGAAGTTGGCCTTCCTGGACAGGGCATGGAAGCTCCGCATACCTTCCTCCCCATATCTGTAACTTTTGTAATAAATACCCTTTATAACAAACCGGTAAACATGTTTCCCTGAGTTCTGTGAGCTGCTCTAGCAACTTAATCCAACCCATGGAGGGGGTTGTGGGAACTCTAACTGATAGCCAGTTGCTCAGAGGCACAGATAAAACAACCTGGGCTTATGACTGGCATTGGAAATGGGGGGCAGTCTTGGGGACTGAGCCCTCACCCTGTGGGATCTGACTCTCTCCAGGTACATAGTGTTGGGATTGGACTGAATTAGAGTACACCCAGCTGTGCCCACTGCATAATTCTTGCCTGCTCGGTGGTAGCGAGAAACTCTCGCACATTTGGTCACAGGCATCTTCTGCGTTCATGGTTGTGGCACGGGAACAGAGGGAAAATAGTGTGTATTTTTTTGACTCAGGAGCGATGAAAGGATTTTCAACAGGAAAATGCTATGATCACATCTGTGCTTTTAGAAAGATCCCTCTGACCATTATGTAGAAACTGGATTGAAAGAGAATAAGAGGGAAGGGGCACTGGTTCAGAGACGCCCACAGGTGACAGGAGATGGAGGCTTGGTCTTCAGTGGCACTGATGAAGATGGAGAAGGGTAAATGGCTTTTGGGTGGAATTAATGAGTCTTGATGACTGAATGACTTTCAAGAAATTGAAGATAGCCCCTTCTTAGCCCAGGTCTTTGACTTGGTCACCTGTGCTTGGAAACTAGAGGGTGTTTTTTTATTGTCCAAGAAACAGGCTTGGTTTTGGACAATACATGCTCTGAAATAGATAGAAATGTTCATTTTCAACTCAGGTGCTTAAAAAAAGAAACTAAGTCTTATGGGCCAGTATGTATGGAATACGTATGTAATGTGTTATTGCTGAATGTAAGAAAGAACTCTGACAATAGAAGCCAGATAAGAATCCTGGTGATTTACCTCAATGGTAAATAGTTCACCTAAAGATGAGGACACAAAGGCCCAGAGAGGTGTGATCTGAAGGTCTGAATGTCTGTGGATGCTAGTCTGGTTTAGAATTCATTCAGTCCTGTGATCCGTACCATTGCTCCTTCTGTTGCCCCGTCCTCTGCTGGCAGCCTGGTGGGCCCTTGGTCATCCTACTGTTCAAAGAGGTCTCCAGGAACACAAATCTCAGTGTGTTGGATCTCCACACTCCTTGGGTGTTCCCAAATTTCAAAACAATTTTACTGCACATGCATTTTTAAAGCTGGCACCATTAGTAAGGAAAATGTTAAAACAAAAAAATCTACTTAACTACACACACCAAATGTCAGGGCTCTCAGCAGAAGAACAGGAAGCCTGGGGTTAATTGTCCTTTTCAGGAAGCCACAGAATTAAAGGACAAAGTTCAATGCTTTTGGCATGACCATAGTTTAGAGTAATAATAACTTGGCATTTCTTGGGTCATTGTCTCTCTAGCTGCAGTTTATTCCAGAAACTGGGTGGCAGGTGAAAAAATCAGCGTCTTGATTCTGTAATTGTAGAGGGAAAGGCCTGTAGTTGTAAATGACTGAGTTAGATTCTCCAGCGCCAGCTTTATTCCTACATGAGAATGAGAAAATTCAGGGAAGGCTTGGGAGAAATGGACTGTTGTAGGAAGGAGCTGTAAGGCAAGAAATACTGACACCAAAGAAAGAGTAGATCTCTCTTTTAAAAATTAAATGAAAATTTCATTTCTGTTTAAAAATCAGAATATAAAATAAGTGTGTATAACGGGCCTGTTATACTTAATCCCCTTTTCCAAGAGGTAACTATGTTATGAATTTAATGTACAATTTTCCAGATTTTATTAGTTTTGCATGTGTGTTTGCATAATCATTTGGCAAGACAGTTTTTTCTGTTATATAGTATATTGCGGAAACTTCCTAGACTGTAGGAAAACAACACTGAGGGAAGAAATGGTAAGAGAAGTGGTCAAAATCCAATTTCTTCTTGGCACCCAGACTTTTATACCAGCTGGGCCATAGAGAAAGAACTGGAAGGACTGTGCTGAATATTAGCTGCTTTTTCAAATGGATGATGCGATCTACATTTTTCTCTGTATGTCTTGGAAGCAGGGAAGAAAGAGAGGAAGAGAGAGAGTGTGCGCATGTGTGTGTTTCTTTCTATCCTTAGGAATATTGTTTTGGAAACATTCAATTTCTAATTATATTGGGGGAAAACCCTAAATACCATTTTTCATACTAATGGAGAAATTTACTTAAGTGCAGAATTATGCAACTTAGTTTTCTTGCCAAATTACATAAAGTGTGCAGCTCCTCTGAATAGAATGAAGAATGGCACAGGCACACATCACACAGTGTTCATAACTTAAAGTTCTTTTCAAGGCTTTTGCCTGCATCTTATTACCTACTTACAATTAATTTATTATACAGGGTTTCCATATTTTAAAAGTAAAGCGAATGTTTCAGATGGATGGTTTTTCTTTCATTTCTTCCATATTGTTAACTTCTACTTTTTTATATAGACTGTTTATACTTTCACCAGAGGCAGTTTTTCTTCAGTGATTGCATTAATTTTTATGTGTTCATTCTAGACATTTTTCAAACAGAATCTCCACATGTTGAGTTTGTCTTCTTTTCTCTCATCCACAAATCATTCTTTCCGGGTGTTATTTACAGGAAGAAGATGTTAGTGAAACTCCTTTGTGATTTGCCCTAAGGAGTGATCTCACCCCAAATGTCAGGCTCTGGAAAAGTAACAGCTCAATAGAAATATTCTTGTCATTGACAAAAGTGCTGGCACCAGGGGCTGATCTGCACCCTGCCTGTTGGCTGCTGGGGGTGTTCAATGAAGTAAAGCCTGCACAGACACCTCTGTGGCCTCTAGGGCTGCTTGACAGTTTACACTGGCACCACAGTAGTCATCCTAACCCTTCCTTACATATTCCCTTTCTCATGAGGCTTTACTGTTTCTCTTCTGACAGAACAAATATTTCCATTTCAACTTTGTTACCCTTTAAAGGAAAATTTATCTGACCATTATGTATGTGTTTTGTTTTGGTTTGGTTTGGTTTTTGGAGACAGAGTCTCATTGTGTCACCCAGGCTGGGGTGCAGTGGCTTGATTATGGCTCATTGCAACCTTGACTTCCTGGGCTCTGGTGATTCTCCAGCCTCAGCCTCCTAAATAGCTTGAACCACAGGCATGCACCACCATGCCCAGCTAATTGTTGTATTTTTTTGTAGAGACAAGGTTCCTCCATGTTGCCCAGGCCTGTCTTGAAGTCCTGGGCTCAAGTGATCCCCTTGTTTTAGCCTCCCAGAGTGCTGTGATTACAGGTGTGAGCCACTGCACCCAGCCCTCTGACCATTGCTGAGTGAGACAGCTAACTCTAAGATTCCCTGTCTTAGTCTGCAATTTCTTATTTATTTCAGGTCCATATACCGTGATGGTGGGGAAGAGGTAGGGATGGTGGCAGTGACCATACAGGGAAGAAGTGAATAAGGAAGGGAACCATCTCTCTGATGAGTCCTTTCCATGACTACTTCATTGACTTAAATGTGCCTGCCTAGTGCACTGAAGGGTCTCATTCTATGAGCAGGATTGATAAGTGCAAGGATGATCTTCAGACAGATTCAGCCACTGGGTTAGCTAGAATTATTCTTGGTCCCAGGTTGTGGGATGGGAGGGAGGGAGGGAGAGAGAGAGAGAGAGAGAGAGAGAGAAAGAAAATGAAAATACACTTGACTCCTTGATTCTTGTCTTAAAGTATTGTGATTTTCCCAGAGTAATCACTCTTTTGAAACCAGGAAAGATTCAGTGGTTCTTTTTGTAAAGTCACTAATTTACGCTTACCTAAATAGAGCAAATTATTGGCTCAGGGGAAGGAACACCAGCCAAGTTACCTTGTTTTAGAACTTGAGTAGAAAAAGGTTAGAGCCAGCTTTCCAGCTTGCCTCCAACAGTCCATAGCATCATCCCCTGGGCAACAGATGCCTCTCTACCCACTTACTTGCTCTTGTTCCTGGGGTAATAAATTATTTAGCTGCTACTTATCTTCTAGGTTCTTTTACTCATTTTTATCTCCGATGTGGTGTCTGGTGCGTGGTAAGTGCTCAGTAAATGGTAGTTGTCTTTATGATGATGCTGATTTCTTTCTCCTTACAGTTCAGGAAGCAAAATGGGTGCGTCCAGAAGAAAAACTGGATATGACGTAATAATAGCTAACATCTATTGTTGACTATGTACTAGACACTGCTAATGGCTTTACATACGTTGTTTGGTTTTTGAGCAACCTTATGGGGCTAATACCATTTTACTATTGAGAAATCTGAGTCTTAGAGAGATTAGGTACCTTAGCCAAGGTCACCCAACTTATAAGTGACAGAGGAGGGTTAGGAACCCAAGCAGTGTTGCCTAAACTTTTCTATTGCCTCAAAGAAGCAGAGAAGGAATTGGAGGGATGGATGCCTATATATTTGGAAGTGACCAAGGTACATAAAATAAAAGAGGGTCAGGGTGTTAGGAGGCCCTCCCTCCACCCCTGGATTCTAAAAGGAATCTTCCCACTTGCTTTCCGCAGCCTGAGGTTGCTTTGGTTAGATTCTGCTCCCCTAGGATGCTATCCTGAGTTGAGGCTTTATGTACCTGTGTGGAAGAGGTGGTGCAGAGCATTGTACACAACATATGGGGCTCCATTAGCATTTAGAGAGTGCTCAGCTGTGCACAGTGTCTCCGTAATGAATCACACACAAGCTGAGCATCGCTATATTTATCCAAGCTCTGGGAGCAGGAGAGCTGGCTGTGGTCAGACTCGCATGCCCCAGAACAGTGCCTTGCAGGTTGTTCCAGTTTTCCTTGTGGTCAGGGCCTTAGGGCCCTTCAGTAATTTGTTCCCTGGCAGAATCTGCTGGTTTCTGAAGTATCTTTCCAGGCATTCTAGGCCAGAAAAAAATGTTTACGTCCTGAAGCTATAACAGAGCCCAAGCCCTAAAAAAGAACCTGAAAGCTACATCTGCTGTGCCCTTGACTTCAAGGCCACATTTGAAGAATTGCAGATAGATGAGGCATTTTTCTTTTCAAGCTTTTCAAGGGAGGTCCCGCAATGCTTAATCACCCTGCTATCATCAGGTTACTTCTTCCTTATGATCTAAAACCCTTATGAATTTTTTTTCCTTAGTCACTCCTTACTTGAAATATTTCATTTATAGCTGAGTATTGGGGGCATGTGCCTATAGTCTCAGCTACTCAGGAGCCTGAGCCTGGAGGATCCCTTGATTCTGGAGTTTGAGGCCAGCCTGGGCAACATATTGAGACCCCGTATCGTACAAAATATACCTCTTATGCTCAGATCAGAGAGTTTGCCCATACAATCACTTCTGTGCTTAGGAATCAGGAACAAAAATTTCTAATATTTACTTAACACTGATTAAATGCCAGCTGCAATATTAAGCTCTTGAAAAGAATTATCTCATGTTTTTCACCTCAAAATAACCATTTGAATGAGAATTAGAACTCTATTTTATTAGGAAAAAAAGTAAAATTTCAGAAAAGTAACTAACTGAGGATACACAGCAAGTATATGGAGGAGTCTGGCTTGATAGCAAAGCCCTTTATGTGAAATAGATTTTTCTTTCACTTCTTCTTCCCAGATGTGTCATGTCCTGTGACTCTTCTTCCCATTCCCAGCCATTCCTCACCTAAAAAAAAAAAAACATTTAAAAATATGTATATATTTTAGAGAGATGTATATTTATATTTTTAAGGTTTATATAGATAATATATAATTATATATTTTTATTTAAATATATATATTTTATATATTTATATCTATAAATATACATAAATATAAATATATAAAATATAAAAATTTATATAAAAATAAATTTATATATAAATTTATATTTTAAATTTATTTATATTTAATAACTATATTTATAATAAATTATATTATAAATTTATATTTAAAATTTGTATTTTATATAAATTTAAATAAAATTTATCTTTAAATTATAAATTTAAGATTTATATAATATGTATATAATTTTCCCCCATTTTCCCTCTTGAATTGTTTTTTATCTTTTATAAACTTAGACAGGTGCAGGATATATTTTTATCCCTAGACTTAAGTGTGGTGTCAAGTCACTTAACTTGTGACATGAGTAGCAGGGAGCAGATTGAATTCTCACTGGGGTGGAGTCCCCTAATCGTGGGTTCCTGAGATTTATGTCATCTGCTTTCCTATGTTAGAAGCTCAGAACATAGAAGAAGAATACCTGGTTCTGGTTCAAGCTATATCACTAGCACAGTCTGTGACCTAGAGCAGATCACTTCTCTCTTTCCTTTGAAAATTAAATTTAGTTTCCTACAAAATTTAAAGTTGAGCAGAGAGCCTTGGTTTGGTCTTACAGACTAAAAATCTCTTTTCCTTTCAGCTCAGTTGCATAATATTTACAAGATGGTGAAGCCAATTCGCTTGCCCACTCTTGCTCTCAGTCTCTTCATCTGCACATTAAGAGCATGAACTAAATGCTCACTGGACATCTCAGCAGCTCTTGGTTTAAAACCCAGGGGAGCTGCAGGAAGAAGCCGGCTCTACTCTGCCAAGCTGTGACTAGTGAGGGTTTGCAGTGAAACCAACCGGGGTTAGTCTAGGCAAACAGGGAAGTTGTAAAGATATGTGTACAGCTCATAACATCAAAACAAAAGAGTTAAATAATGAGACACAGAGAAGTAGGGAACCAGGACAGCCTCAGGGATCTCTTCAGCAGGAGCTCATGACCCTTCCCCCTGGAGTGCTGCCATTTAGATGACTCCAAAAAAGCCTGTTGTTATATTTCTTTCTTAAAAAATGACAAATTCCAGAAGGAGAACTGCCAGGGGACCATTCAGTTATGGAGGGTGGGTTGGACAGGCCAATCAGCAGGAAAGTATTCCTGGAGCCTAGCCTTGTTGAAGGAGCAGGTGGTTCCCAGGAGGAGCTGGCAGAACCCCCCACCACACACACAAGGACACCCTACAGAAAGATCCCATGTGTCTGTAAATGCTTAGGCAGCCAGATCTGGGTGTTAAATGTGGATGGGAGACTCTAGACCAGGAGCAGCCATGGTGATGCAGTTAATTCAGTGTTTTCAGGCAGCTGTGCCTCGTGGAAACAGTAGCAGATTTCAAGGCAAAAGGTGTGATGGGTGGGATTGCCGGTGGCTGTGGGCACGAAGAAAGACAAACAGTGCCATCTCGCTGGGAGGCTGCCCACCACCATGCTGGATTAAGATCCTCTCTTTTCAGCCACGTGAAGCACAGGGTACTCTGGTCCCATCTTTTCCACTTTGATGGCATCTGGGCAAGTTTCAACCTCTTGAGAGTTTTTCTGTTTCCTTATCTGTGAAATGGGGATGAGAGCAATGATAATCACGCTGTTCTTCCAACTGACAGTAGTACGGCAGGCACTAACATCTGCTGGGGACAGGCACCGCGTTGAGCGCTTCCCGTGTGGGTCGGTCCTTGAATCCTCTAACACAGTACTGTTACAATTTATACTTTGCCCATGGGAAGCCAAGGCTTATAGAAATTAAGGGGGGTAGTAAAGTTGTAGAGCAAAGCAGTGTGCAAAGAGACTGAAAGGCTGAACTCAGGAGCCGATGGCCATGTTTGCATTCTGGCTCTGACACTCACTGGCCTGGTATTCTCCGGCATGTTGCCTAAGCTTCGTTAATTTGTTAAGTGGGCGTGATGCTAGTGCCTGCCTCATGCTGAGGTTGTGAGGAGTGAGTGATTTAACAGGCATCCAGGATGGTGCCTGGAGCAGAGCGGTGCTCTGTAAAGTTTGCTGTTGTAATAAAGTGCTCGCTGGACAGTGGGGATTTGAATACAAAGCGGATCAAGTCTAGAATACATATGCTGTGGCAGGTATCTCTGGTGGTGGGACAAGAAGACTCAGCAGTGAGCGGTGTAAAAGCTGGGGTGGGGGCGAATTAGCAGAAGAAGCTATGGAGCTAAGGAGAGGAAGAGAATGAGGAGCCCTAGGCATAAGGCCACTTCAGGGTTCCTTGTCTCTGTGACCTTGAGCTGGACACCCAGAAGGTCAGCAGCAATTGCTGAGTCCCCATAACCGATGGGAACATTCAGCACTGACTGCCCTTACACTTCTGACTTCAGGAGGGCTTTAGAGAGGGGGTTAGTTAGAAAAAGAAGGAAAGAGAGACAGAGAGTGACTAAGACAGAAAGAGAGTGATAGAGTTGGGGAGCGGGGGCTGGTGGGGGGAAGAGAACTAGATATAAAGACACAGAGGCCCAAGGAGAGAAAGAGAGTGATTAACACTCAAGAAGATGAACAGAAGGGACACACACTTGGAGCCAGAGAAATGAAGCAGAAAAATAGGGAAGAAGGGTGAGGGGAAGGATGGGGATTTTGCAGAGACAGCGCTGAGGGGGCCGTGACTGGCTGGCCTGCTCTGTGGTCGATGAGCAAACAAACCTGTTAAGGATGTTAGTGCTTTATCTAGAAAAGCACCTTTGCCAAGGCCTGGGCGCACTGAGGAGCTTTTTGAGTGTGTAGGGCTGTGACAGGAGAGACTCTCTTTATCTGTATTGGAGACAGGAGTGCTCTTCTGTGCATTTCACACTGGATGCCACAGATTAGGCTGTGGCTATTTCACGGTTGGCAGTAAATGCTTGTTTGGAGAAGCCTTGAGCTGAAAAACACTCCTAAGGCTGGGGGAAGGGGTTGATAAGAGTCAGGTACCTGGAGACTGGTTTTATATGAGGGGCTGGTTCTATGCAATTTTATACTTGTATATTATTATAGGCATTGAAAGTCCCTGGAAGGATCCATGAAAATGTTGACAATAGCTAACCTCCCTGGTTGGATTAATGGGGAGTCTCGCCTTCTAAGTTATGTATTTCAATTAGGTTTACATGTTTTTACAGTGTAGGGCCTTTATAATCAGAGCAACAACAGCTTAAGTTAAGGCGATAAGTACACTCCTGAAATGAGGGCAGGGAAGGCGAGGGCCCCTGACATAAAATGGGTTGTTGGTACTCATCCGACAAGCAGGCAATGGCTAGGTGGAAATGGCAGCACATTTGAAAATATTTCTCCTTGATGTTTCCAAGATACTTTGAACATCTGATGACCACGGTCCTCTGATTCTTTCAGAAGGGTGAAAATTATTAGTGTCCCCTCAGCTCAGACAAATTTCTTTCCTTTGGGGTTTCCTTGGGGTTTAAAAAATACAGCAGAAGGCATATTCCCTGTTAGTTGGTGGGTTTCTATTGGGTGTGGTGGATATGAGGCTTTTCTCTTGAGAGAATGATGCACGCAGCATCTGCAGAATCCTCTCCTCCCTGAAGGTCCCGTCTCCCACTCCTTTTTGTTTTAAATTTTAAATGAAGTTTGTGTCTGGTACACACTTTTAAAGGTATTGTCTGTTCGCTTGAGAAATGACCCAGATGTATCTTGTTTCAGGCTTTATGAAGGCAAAGAACAGATGGAGTTTGAAGAATCCATGAGACGGCTCTTTGAATCTATCAACAATCTGATGAAAAGTCAATACAAAACTACCATCCTTTTGCAGGTTGGTTTACACTACAATAAAATCTGTCTTTTCCTTGGTCATCCAGTAAATAACAGCATGCTAAGATAATGTCTTCTTTTGCTGAAATATGCAAACTTGTGTCAAGTGAAGGTCTGGGCTGGCCACTTGGTTGAAGACCAAGGGCTCCTCAGGACAAGAGAAAACATATTTATTGTTTGCTTCCCGTGAAGGCAGTGCCTTCTTTTAAAATAGCTCTGAAACTTTTGTTGCCTGGAAGGAAATTAGTCAAACTGGATCCACTTCCGATGGAGAGAATAGTTATGGGGGCAGTCTGTTAAACCAAGGCTTCAGTAGTTTATTTTTTATTCTCAACAACATAAAGTCAGGGACTCTTTTGGGATTAAAGAGGGCTCCTCAATAAACAAGAGGTTCTTTGGAGAGAATGAGTCCCCTAATGTGTTGTCCATGATGCTAATCTGCAGACTCTGCAAATCTTTGAGAAACTGTGAGGCCTACCCCTGTGTTTGAGAAAGAGTTGAACGGTAGAGAGTCTGAATGAAGAGGCTGTTTCAGGGAGACTTCAGAACTTCTGCAGAACCTACTTGCAAGCACTGGGGGTGTGGGTGGGGGAAGCTGGGAGTGCTTCATGTGTTGTGAATAAAGGAAGCCCAAACACATTTATCTAAATCAATGAGTTAATGCAGATTGCTGCTTTTTTTTAAAAAAATCGATGTTATTCTTTTAGTTGCTAATTTAAAGATCCATTACGCCTGGGATGCCCAGGCACTGGTTAGAATTAATGAAGTACTAGTGTTTAGCTAGAATGAAGGTGAGGAAGCAGAGGCAGAAGTCTGCCTGGGGAATGTTTGCTTCTCACATTATGGGTTCCAGACTCTGTATGTTAGAAATGCGTGGGGATCTTTAATAAATTTTGATGACTGGTTACAACTGTAACCAGGGGAACATACCCAGCTCCCAGTTCCGAAGAGGTTCTTGGCCTCTCTGACCCGGAAGAATGGAGAAAGGGGCCCCAGAGGCACGGTGAGTTTGCCGTTTGAATAAATATCATGTACCCAAAGAGTTTTGTAGAAAAGCGATTTATTAGATAGGGTTAGGGGGAGAGGGGGAGCGAGAGAGGGGGAGAAAGAGGGGTGGAGAGAGAGCTTCCACGCTGTTGTGGGATGGGAACCCAAACTGGGAAATCTGTATCGGTAGGAGCAGCTTAAGTTTTAACCCTTATTTCCCACCTGCCATTCATGTTCTCGTCCAATGAGAGGAGTTCTTTCAAACGTCCCCTGGAGTGATTGATCTTTGACTCTGATACTGGATTGGCTACTTGGTCCACAATCCTGAGTTACAGAGCCCCCTCCTCCCAGAACTTTCCGGGATTTTGGGACAAAAGGGTCCCACCTGGCTTTCCCTGGCCTGCTGTAGGCGAAAATTACATCTGAAGCCCCTCTGATTCCCGGATGGGAATTTTACATCTGAAGCCCCTTTGATTCCCGGATGGAGGCGTGGAGGAGGTGCTCAAAGGAAATCCCTGCATTTGAAACCACGCCCCTCACGGACCCAGGAGGAGAAGTCCCTCACAACAACCAGACTTTCTGATTTAATTGGTGTGAAGTGTGACCCAGGCCAGGTGATTTTAATGTGAAGCCAAGTTTGAGAACCACTCTGCTGATGGCTTCCTTTAATTTAATAAATAGTGGAAACTTGTGTGTTGGGGAAGACTTTGTTTTATTCATCATGTGCCTTCAACACTCAGAATAATCCTAATAATACAAACATTTATTCTCCTCAGAATGTGTGTCTATATTTCTTGATCAAACTGAATAACTGAGTGTACTAACACTATTTGGTCTTATGTAACAAGGTTAAGAATACAAATACCCACCTTCAGAATCCACACTAGTGAAATACCCAAAAAGCTTCTGTTTTATAATGAAATAAAGGAGGAAGAGGTATAAATGACTAAAAATGATTTAAGCTAAACTACGTAATAAGCTTTACATTTCATGCTTCACATATATTACTTTATTTTACCCTCTCAATAATCCCCTAAACTATACATTAGGCCTCTCATGTTATAAAAGGATAAAGTGAGCCTCAGAAAACTGAAATGATGAGTTCAAGGCTACATGCCCACATCTCTCTGGTCAAAAGCCAAAGCTCCTTCTCCTGTACCAAATGTCACAGACTATAGAAGACTCCCTGTGTGGGATTTGCCAACATCACACGGGCTTGACCCCTCTGCCCTCATCATTAAGTTCTCTTCAGATGGTACTGCTCTCCATATTTGAATATAACTTTAAATTCTTCTTTGATAAGTTTTCAGCAGCCATATAAGTAGGTAGAAAGTATCACTGGTTTTATGAAAATCCCTGAGGCTAAATTTGGCCCTTAGAGCAAACTGAAAAAGAGATAAAGCCCCTTTGTATGTCTCTGGGGTGGAAATCTACAAGAAGAAACCAGCATAATCTGGCAAGGAAAACAAGGCATTTCTAACACAGCTACCTGGACAAGAAGAACCTGGGTAAAAAGACTTATTCCAAAAACATAATAATCATATTAGTTTTCTAATCCTAATATTAGGATTATCCTGAGTGGTGAAAACACAATGATTAGTGTGTCTTCAGTTAATAATCATTTATTAGTTGATGCTTAACAGGTATCTGTTGCTTTAATTCATAACACTAAGGATAGGTCTTAAGGTCTCTATTTTATTGATGAGGGAATTGAAACTCAGGCAGTTGAAACAGCTTCCTCCAGGCACCATTCCTGAGAAGTGGGATGGCTCACATTCGTAACTGTTCCTTGCTGGCTCTGAAGACCATATTCACTGCCACAACATTAGCATGTTCTGTTTGTTTAGGCCCTACTGGGGATGAATGTCTTCCCTTGGATTAGTTGGGACTGCAGTCTTGTAGTTTTCATTTTCCCTTACCTGCTGCTGATTAAAAAACAAACCAACAAACTAAAAACACGTCTTCCTCATATTCCTAACTCCCTCATCATTCTCTGACAAAGGTGGTAACAGGAGCAGGGGACAGCATGAGAAGATGCAGCAGGAGCCCCAGCTGGCCACTGCATCTGTATCGCATTGGAAGCAACTAACTTCCAGTGAGCAGCCACACAGTGCTGGGATATCAGGAGAGAGTCAAGGATGACCAGCTACCATGAGAGAGGCTATAGCATTGAATCAGGTGTGAAATCAATTCCAAGGAAGCTGAAGGGTGAAAGAGCAGAAATGATGAGCAAATAGATAAAGCCAGTTTCTCATCCTAGAGGAGAAAGGTGCCGATGCCCCAAAGAAGTAGAGGTGCCATGGAGAGAGAGAAGGATAGAAGAAGGAATAGGTCATTGTGGAGCTACTCTTTCTAATTTCAGCACCTGTTTCCCTATGATGGGCTACCAATATCTTAGGGGAAGGAACAAAGGGAGAGACTGTGTAAGAAGGCAGGGAAAGAAAGAAGGCGGGAGAAAGAAAGGAAGCTAGGAAGCAAAGGGGAGCAACTGAGCATTTGCCACTCTAAAGACATCTGGTCAACAGGAATGTTCTTCTTTATCAGCTCCATGACCTTACATTGGTCACTTAACTTCTCAATGTCTCAGTTTCCTCGTCTATAAATGTTCATTGTGTGGGTGAGGATCAAATGAGCATTGTCTGCAAAAGAACAGATTATAACATGCTATGCAACTGCAATCAACTAATACAATTATGTTTTTGGCATAAGTCTTTTTACCCAGGTTCTTCTTATCCAGGTAGCTGTGTTAGAAATACATTGCTTTCCTTGTATTTGGGCCAGGTTTGTTGGTTTGTTCTCACAGATTTCCACCCCAGAGACATAGAAAGGGGTTTCATTTCTTTTTCAATTTGCTCTAAGGGCCAAATTTAGCCTCAGGAATTTTCATAAAGCCAGTGATGCTTTCCACCTATTTATACAGCTGTTGAAAACTTATCAAAGAAGAATTTAAAGTTATATTCAAATGTAGAGAGCAGTACCATCTGAAGAGAACTTAATGATGAGGGCAGAGGGGTCGGCCCGGGTGTTGTTGGCAGATCCGATGCAAGGAATCTTCTGTAGACTTTCACATTTGCTGCAGGAGGGGCTTTGGCTTTTGACCAGAGAGATGTGGGCATGTAGCCTTGAACTCATCATTTCAGCTTTCTGAGCCTCAGTTTATCCTTTTATAACATGGGAGGCCTAATGTGTAATTTAGGGGATTATTGAGAGGGTAAAATGAAGTAATATATGTGAAGCATGAAGTATAAAGCCTGTTACGTAGTTTGGTTTAAATCATTTTTAATCATTTATACCTCTTTCTCCTTTACCTCATCATAAAACAGAAGTTTTTTGGGTATTTTAATAGCGAGGATTCTGAAGGTGGGTATTTGTGTTTCTAGTCTTGTTACGCAAGACCAAATAGTGTTAGGACATTCAGTTATTCAGTTAGATCAAGAAATATAGATATACATTCTGAAACGAATAAACCCACAAGAAGTGACTGTGTGAAAAAACATGGCATGGGAAAGTTTCACCTAGTGAAACAATATGAGGTGACTGGAGTCTTGATTCTGAGCCTGCGTAGGGTGTGAGCTATTAGTAATGTCAGCCATAAGTGCTGGGGCTGGGGAGCGGCGGTGGAATAGTGGTGCAGAGTATAAGATTGCACATGGTTGATGTTCCTGGTTCAAACTTTTTGCATCTAGCTGGGTAGAAGCTTATGTTGGAAACCCTCCTTTGTGCGCAGCTTAATTGTGAGTAGAGCAGATCTGGTTCAAATCTCAGCTGTGTCCACTGTGAATTCTGAAACCTAAGCAAGTTATTACTCATTTCTAATGCTCACCCGGCTTTTGTGAGTTGCTTTCTGTGTTTTTTCTTATTGTTCTGAGTTGGCATGGCAGCAGCTCACCAAGACCATGGAGAATTTAAAGCCAGAAGTTCAAAGAGGAGAGGAGCAATAAAAACACTTTCCACTGATTACCTACCATGTTCCAGGCATAGAACTGGGCTCTTCACATACAGTGTTTTAAATCCTGCCAGAGATCTTCAAGGAACACTATCCTTAGTGTCCGTAGGAGGCTCATAAAGTTAAATAGTTAATCCCAAATTACACGTATTTGTACTGCTGGAGCTAGGATTTGAATCCGCCTAGGTCTTCTGCCTCCAAAGCACTGTTCTTCTCTTTGCCATAGGTAAGGTGTAGGCCAGGGGTTTCCATGTGTTTTTAACAATGGGCCACATGCTCAGAAGTCCTTGTGTGTGTCAACCCTGTGAATGCGGTTGATAAAATTGATGGCAGATTTGGAGGGTCAACACCAGACGCTTGTAAATTAGATAGCGCTCATATGTGAGTAAAAGGCATATGGTGATGTCATGCAGGTCAATTTGCCCCATTCTCCTTACGGTCCATGATATTTCATAATGCCCCGATTTGATGGCACAAGTGGAATTAAATGAACAGCTTGTGTTGAATGACATGCTCTCTTGGCTACTTGAATGCCACTCATGCTAATGAAGCCACTGGAGTATCTAGGAGGGCAGGGGACTCTGCCATTTATATCCCCCGTGTCTGGAACAATGGCTACCACACAGAAGGTGCTCAAATATCTACTCTCTGAATGAATGAATGAATATGGTTGGGTGCAGTGGCTCATGCCTGTAATCCAGCACTTTAGGAGGCTGAGGCAAGAGGATCTCTCAAGCCCAGGAGATCAAGACCAGGCTGGACAACATAGTGAGATCCTGTCTCTACAAAAAAAATAAAAAATTATCTAGGCATGGTGGTGTATGCTTGTGGTCCCAAGTACTCAGGAAGCTGAGGCAGGAGGATCACTTGAGCCTAGGGGGTTGAGGCTGCAGTGAGCTGTGATTGTGCCACTGCATTCCAGCCTGGGTGACAAAGCAAGATTCTGTGTCTTAAAAAAATAAATACTGACTTCTATCATTTCGTTAAGTTTGGTGCTTCAGTGTTTATTACGTGTCAAGTGTTGAGCTAAAAGCTTTACGTATATTGTTAGCCCAGTTGATCTTTGTAATAACAACCTTATAAGACAAATGGTTTCTTTTTTAAATTTCACTTTAAGTTCCGTGATAGGTGCGCAGAATGTGCAGGATTGTTACATAGGTATATGTGGTGTACCATGGTGGTTTGCTGCACCTCTCAGCCTATCATCTAGGTTTTAAGCCCCGCGTGCATTAGCTATTTGTCCTGATACACTCCTTCCCCTTGTCCCCCACCCCCTGACAAGCCCCATGTGTGTTGTTCGCCTCCCTGTGCCCATGGGTTCTTATTGTTCAACTCCCACTTGTGAGTGAGAACATGTGGTATAAAGCAGAGATAAAGATTATATGCAAAGACAAATAGTCTTTATCTCTGCTTTACAAATGAGGAAAATGAGGCTTAAAGTGGTTAAGTGATTTACCGTGGCTGAAAATTAGTAGAACTTGGATTTAAATCTTGGCTGTATAAGTCCATAGTTTGAGTTCTTAATCACTACCAAGCAATAGGATAATTTAATTATGACCCAAGTCTTCTGGCAAAACACCAGGTGGATAAGGCTCAGGGGACCCCATAATGTTAAATCACAGACAGGATGGAAACACACCTATTCTGGAACCTGTTGGTTCCTTTCCCTTCACTTTGCCTGAGAGATTAGTGATGAGGCTGAATGTCCTGAGAGAGTTGCATTTATGTACCCCAGGGACAACTCAGCATCCCAAAGCAAACCGCCTTCTTAAGGTCATGCTGTGGGGAATTCCTGTGACATCATTTTTCCAGTTTCCATGGACCTTGATCATCTACTACTTGACTAAAATAAAAGGACTAAAAATTCATGGGGATAGCACCTGTTTTGAATGCCTGTGGCTCGAACATGTCTAGTAGCATTCTTGTATAACTGTGTATCATTTTAAGACATGTTCATTTTGGCCAGAAGTCTGCGTCTACTGGCACCAACACTAGTCATTCTGTTTGAAAGGGGGTGGAGGGGAAACAGAGAGAGACGGAAAGACTGAGAGAGAGAGAGAGAGAGCAGGAAAGCCTGAGAACACTCAGCAGACAAGTTCCTTTGAGACTGCAGACATGCTAGTTTGGTTTTGATTTTCGTTGTTATGTTTAAACATTTGCTGTTTGCTAATTCTGGTGAAGTCCATCTAGATGGCAGTGATCTCAAGTGTCCTCCCTTGATTTGCCTTTCGGACAGTAAAACCACTATTTCTTGCTTTGGATTTGGTTCTTTTCTTGAGGGATGTACCTGGCCTTTGGCAGAGGGGTTCAGAGTGGATGATTAATCTAGGAAATTCACTCAGTGCCACATGATCATCTAATTACTGAGGTAGCAAACATTTTCCTGTTGGCCCCCTGTAGATATGGTAAGGAGGATCCTTAAGGGATGTCAGAAAAACTGCATTTTATTTTCAAAAACTTCTTACAAAGGGTAGGGGAAGCTCTTTTTCCACTTCCTCCTCCAAATCAGCCTTCTCCTCCCTGCTGAATCCTCCCCACTTGCCGAGAAAGAATGAGTTTCCTACAATGCGATGGGCAGTAGTGTACATACTGGGTAAGAGCCAGCTGGACAGAGCTGGGTACTCATCCTTGCTTTGCTGCTCATTAGCTACATGGCTTCTGGCAAGTTATTTAACCTCTCTGTGCCATAGTTTTCTCATTGGTAAAATGAGATTAACAATATCCACTCAGAGTAGTTGAAAGAATTAAATGAGATCATGCATGTAAAGTATTTGGCACGTATACAGTTTCCAATAATGGTTTCTATTTTATTATCATTTATTTTTGAGATAGCATCTTTGTCTGTCACCCTGGCTGGAGTGCAGTGACAAAACACAGCACATTGCAGCCTTTAGCTCCTGTGCTGAATTGATCCTCATACCTCAGCCTCCTGAGTAGCTGGGACCATAGGCCTGTGCCACCATGCCTGGCTAATTTTTTTACTTTTTTGTAGAGATGAGGTCTTGCCGTGTTGCTCAGCCTGGTCTTGAACACCTGGGCTCAAGTGATCAAACCCTCGTCCTCCCTAAGCGCTGGGATTATAGGCATGAGCCACCATGCCCAGTCATGGTTCCCATTTAAAAAACCCTATGATTCGTAATCCTATTATATGTGTATGTGTGTATATGCATCAACTGTATGTTATTGTGTATGTGTATGTATGTGTTTTAAGTATTATATACAATATAGGAATATAGACTATGGAATGAAAGTAATAATGATATAATATTATTTTATATAGAATGGTAGTAATAACAAGAGTAAAAATAATAGAACAGCTGGGTGCAGTGACTCCAGCCTGTAATCCCAACACTTTGGGAGGCTGAGATGGGTGGATCACCCGAGGTCAGAAGTTCGAACCCAGACTAGCCGACATGATGAAATCCTGTCTCTACTAAAAATACAAAAAATTAGTCAGACATGGTGGTGCACACCTGTAATCCCAGCTACTCAGGGGTTGAGGCAGGAGAATCGCTTGAACCCAGGAGGCAGAGGTTGCAGTAAGCAGAGATAACGCCACTGTACTCCATCCTGGGCGACAGAGCGAGACTCCATCTCAATAAAATAAATAAAATAAAATAAATAAATAAATAATAGGACAGTAAAACCCAGTTACTAGGAGGCTGACAGATCTGGAAACTTGTAACAAATGGAGTCTCCCATAGTCTTATGGCTGAGGTGCTCCGCCTTCTGGAAGTGTTTGGTGCTGGCACCTGCCGAAGTTGCCTGTTGTCACCCACCCCGGTGCATCAAAGCAAGACTACAAACAAAAGTCGTCTGGCTAGTGCTGACCATGACAACAGTCTTGGCAAACTTCCCGAGGCAGAGATGGGCTGTCCCTATAGGGAGAAAGAACCACAGACCTGCCGCTTCTCTGTGAGGCGGCCTGGACAAGATGTAAATTTAATACTCTCCTGTCACATTGCTAACATCCTCTGAGTCTCAGGTGACAGCTACTTGCTTCGTTTGACTGTATTGCCAGCCCAGAGTGGGAGACTGGGAAGATGGGCTCCTTCTGAGCATCCCCTCTGGTAGCCTGTGCAGTTCCTTGCTAACGGTTAAAGTGTGTAAGTGTGTGTGCTGTGCAGACTCCTGGTGACTGAAGTTCCACCATATCCCTCCAAAGCCCTGGAATGACATGCAGCTCTGGAAAGCTGCAAACCCTCAGCAGACACTGAAGTCCTGCCTTTCCCCACAGGGATTTGTTTCTGTGCATGTTTCTCACTTTGGCCTTAATTATGATGAGTACACATTATACTCTGTCTGGGTGTGGGGAATGATGGCCAGTGCTTGAGTAATGAGATGGGAAGAGACTCGGCATATACCATCATGAAGATGCTGAGGCTCAAGGAGTGAGGAAATGAGCCTAGGCTCATGCAGTTACTGGGTGGAGAGCTCAGGGCCCTGTGGCCTCTATGTTCTTTGGCCTAAGAGTGGATGAAGAAATAGTTCGTTAGAAGTGCTTGGACCAGGCCAGGTTTGATGGGTCATACCTGTAATCCCAGCAATTTGGGAGGCCAAGATGAGTGAATCACTTGAGGTCATGAGTTCAAGACCAGCCTGACCAACATGGTGAAACCCCATCTCTACTAAAAATACAAAATTAGCCAGACGTGGTGGCGCATGCCTGTAATCCCAGCTACTCAGGTGGCTGAGGCAGGAGAATCACTTGAACCTGGGTAACAGAGGTTGCAGTGAGCTAAGATCACCCCATTGTACTCCAGCCTGGGCAACAGGAGAGAAACTCTATCTCAAAAGAGAAGTGTTTGGACTAGGCTTTTTTCAGGGTACATGCCTCAGTATATGGTATCCCTTTAGACATTAGAGATTGTAAATTAGTAGCCTCTGGAAGAAATGCAGCCGGCATTTGTGTTTGATTTGTCTAGCAAATCAAAGTGTTAAATCAAAGTGTTAAAACAATTGAACAGGAATGACTGAGTCTTTAGGCAGAGAATAGAATCCACATATCCCATCACTTCTCACTGCCCTGTCCTCATTCTATATCACTTCTTTCTGCTGCTTGCCTAGCCCTGCAGTCATCTGATTTTGCTACATCTGCTTGGTGTTTCCTGATAAAGATGGTCCTTGACCAACTAGGTTGGAGTGTACTGGATACAGTGACTGCCTGGAGGAATGTCATAATGCTTCTTAGCATATTACAATTATGAAAAGTTCTATAGTTAAAAAAAAAACCTCACTGGTTTATCTTTGCTTAAACCAGTGCTTCCCAAAATTCTTTGATTGCAAACCCAAACATTTACAGAATACCTGACACCATCCTATGGGACAAGAGGTTCCAATAGAATGTAGTTTCAGAAACAATGGCTTTGGAATGTTGTTCTGTCTTATAATCTACATTTAGAAGAATAAAGAATAAGTCTGTAGATACAAAATCCAATAACTATAAAGTCTGACAAATATGACAGCCTGCAAATTAAAATCTTTCTATGCAGTGGAACATTATGATAAGCAGGAGAAGATTCTTGTAAGAAGTGTTACTGTAAAAGGGTTAATATTAAAGCATGAAGAATTCTACAAACCAATGAGAAAAAAAACAAAATAAGAATGGAAAATGTATATGAACATGCAATTTAGTAAATATCGATGTTCAATAAATATAGAAAAGATGCCCAACCATACTAGCAACCAAACAGTTGCAAATTACACACCAGATCAACAAAAATCTAAAAGACTGTATGTCCAGTGGTAACAAGGTTATGGGGGAAAGGAACAGTTAGTTAAAGGAAATTGGTTACTGCCTCTTCTAAGGTAATTGATAGTCTCTCCTAAAATTTATATGTCTATACATTTTCATGCATTAATTCTTTGAACAATCCATCCTACAAGGATCTTTACAGATATATAAACATATATATTAAGTCGTTTTTACCACGTATTTATAATAAAGAAAAACTGAAAATAGCATGGTACCTATTAGTAGGGGTGGGTTGAAAAAGGTATAATGTACCCATTTGAGCAGTGCTGGGCAGTGGTTAGAAATGAAAAGAATGTACTCTATGAGATGACAGGATGCCACTGGTGTGTGGTTAACTATGAAAAGCAAGTTGCAGACCTATATATTTACATACACACACAGATGCACATACACGTTCATGCATAGAAAGCAATCTGGAAGGAAATTCACAATGTTAACAAACAGTGGTCCTCCCCTGTCTGGGGAGGAAAGATTGGAGCTGAGAGGAGGATGCCATATGGGACTTTGGGCACAATTTTCACCCTAATGCCTTATCTGATATAAATGTTTTTACATCAAACATATAGTACTGACTTTTTAAAATTTAAAAATTATAAACGAAAAAAAAAATGGATGAAGGCATAGAAGGAGATAGTTGCTATTTGAGTAAGGTGGCCATGTAGCTTAAGGGTTACAAAAAGTGGCTCTAAGAGCAGCCTGCCTGCATTTGAATCCAGGCTCTCCACTTGCTAACTTTGCAACCCCAGGCTACTTATTTAATTGTGATGCAACAGAGATTCTTTATTTATGAAAATAATATTTCCCTTGCAGTGTTGTAACTAATAAGATCATCTATTAGCAGTCTTTGGCACAGCATCTGCCCTGATGTAAATTTTCAGAGAATAATCATAATCATTATTTATGTTAAGTAAGAATCTTAGTTTTATATGGCTAGGAGGAAGATTTTCTTTAGGAAAGTAATTTTTGTGATTTTTACTTTGGTCTGATTGTTAAAGGATGATACATGTTAATAACAGAACACCTAGAATATACAGAAAAACAAAAAGAATAAAAAATGCATGATTCTATTAGAGTCTTAAACATTATTTTCCATTCACGTGACTTACAATTCTTTCTGCTGAAGCTGTAGTCTGCCCTGCTTTTTAGCAAGTGGTGTTGCTAGGGGGTGAGTGTGGCTCTTACCTCTGGATACATCACTGAACTTGAAGAGAGGAAGCAATCCACCACAATGCTCAGCTTTCCCAACCCATCTAATGGACCAAAACATGACCACTATTATTCAGAAAGTGGCTAGGGAGAGGAAATACGAATAACTTGCCACCAGCAAAGCAATTCAACTACACCATCTTCCGTTAATAAGTCACCATTTACTGGGCACTAAAATATGCCTCGTGCTCTGTTGGATGCCTCACATATATTTTTAATCTTCACAATTCTGCAGAATACATATAACTTTCTCTATTTCACAGATATGTAAATGTCTGAGAGGTTAAATGTTTGGTCCAAAGCCGCATGGATAATAAGGTGTGGAAACAGAATTTGCAGATCTATAGAACTACAAGGTCTGTGGTCATTCTACTCTATGTTACTGCTTCCTTGAAGACAGAAGTTGTGATTTCACTTTTGTATACAAAGAAGTCCATGCTTATGTTTTGATGTACATACAGAGGCTTGCATCAATATCCTAATGTCCGGGATGCAGAATCATTCTCCCCTGATCTGTGTCATGCTGCAAAGTACCCTCTTTGCCAGCACAGACTTGTTGATGTAAGCACAACTCATATGTATTTTACATTCCACTTAGGTGGCGGCTTTGAAATACATTCCATCTGTCCTCCATGATGTAGAAACGGTCTTTGATGCAAAGTTACTCAGGTGAGAGCTTATGTTGTACCTTCTTGGGCTCTGTTGGCAAGCCAGGGATTCAGAGTGGGAGGAGGGCTCTTATGGGGAGCTCCAGATGGGCAGTCAGCTAGGGGTGGGGAGGATATGTGGCAGGGGACTTTTTCAAGGCTTCCAGTATGGGATTTTTACCTTTTGGTTTTCTTGTGCCAGACTGGTGAAAACCAACTGTGTAGTAAGCATCCCTCTTTAATGATATGAAATGTAATCATGTAGGTTAAAAAATTGATGTTTGGGATAAATGTCTCCATTTCACCTGGGCCTGAGGGTTATTTTGGGTTCCACTCTTTGCCCTGTAGGCCCCACAGTTGCAAATAGAGAACAGCCTAAGCACATCTAAAGAGATAACGGAGATTGGCTCCCTTTTGCCTTCTCCTTCTTAACTCCATTCGGCTCATAGGTAAACGCATGATTTTAATGTGATTAACTGTTGGAATAGGGGCATCTCAATCAGATATACCTTCTTCTTTTTAAAAAATTTATTATAGTTTCCAGATAACAGATTTTAAAGACTTTTTATGTTTAAATACTTATAGATTTAGAAAAGGGTTTCAAAGATTACATACAGAATTCTCATGTACCCCTCACCCAGCTTCCCCTAATGTTAATGTTTTCATAACTGTGGCACATTTATAAAAACTGAGGAATTAACATGAGTACAGTTCTCTTAACTGCACTCTGGACTTTATTCAGATGTTACCAGTTTTTTTGTGGATGTCCTTTTTCTGTTCATATGGGAGACTTTTGCTAGCTACTTCTCATCCTTCAGATCCTCAAGCTAAATGTTATCTTTTTGGAGAGGCCACCTCTCGATATTGTAAATAAATTAAAATTTTCCCCCAACCCCTGTGCCATTATTCTCTGACACAGCTCCCTATTTATTTCTTTCACTGCATACATCACTTTGTATTGATTTGTTTGCTTCTGTGTCGTTGGACGAACTCTATTAGAGTGTAAGTTCCATGCCAACTGGGACCTGGTCTGTTCCCATTGTATCCCCATTTCTCTGTGCTTTGCCTGACTCATATTAAGTAGATGCTTAATAAGTCCTTGAAAGAATGAATGAATATAATAAGTTTATTTTGGAAAGCCGACAAGTACTATAATTTTATTTCAGGGTATTTTGATTCTCACCCATTTTGGGAAGAGCTGTCTCCCTTTTGATGTCCCAAACTGGTTCTAATTCACAATTTTTCATAGTTTTTTTTTTTTTTAAATTGGAGACCTTTTTGATTTTAAGACTTATCGTAAAGCATTACCAAGCATAAAACATTTGTAAGTAAAATGGTATGGTAATAAAGTCAGAACCTTGTTTTGAACTCTTGTTTCTTTAACTTCCTAGCTGCATAACCTTGGGAAAATTAGCCCTTCTAAACCAGAGCTTTCCAACTTATAAAATTGGGATAAGTATTGGGTATAGCTTTTTTGAAAAAATTTATTTATTTTACTTTAGGTGCATACTATATCTGGCATTTCTCCCCATGTTATCCCTCCCCATCCTCCCCTCCCTCCCCACCACTCACTGTCTCTCCCGTACCCCCACAACTGTGCCCAGTGTGTGATGCTCCCCTCCCTGTGTCCATGTGTTCTCATTGTTCAACACCCACCTATGAGTGAGAACATACAGTGTTTGGCTTTCTGTTCGTGTGTCAGTTTGCTGAGAATGATGGTTTCCAGATTCATCCAAGTCCCTACCAAGGACACGAACTCATTTGTTTTTTACGGCTGTGTAGTATTCCATGTTATGTACCACATTTTCTTTGTCCAGTCTATCATTGATGGGCATTTGGGTTGGGTTCAGGTCTTTGCTATTGTACACAGGGCTGCAATGAACATACGTGTGCATGTGTCTTTATAGTAGAATGATTTATAGTTCTTTGGGTATATACCCAGTAATGGGATTGCTGGGTCAAATGGAATTTCTATTTCTAGATCCTTGAGAAATCGCCACACTGTCTTCCACAGTGGTTGAAGTAATTTACACTCCCACTTTCTTTAAAAAGATTTCTAGATCTACAATTGCTAGGGACAAAGGGCATTCATTGCCCACTGAAATGTCTTGTATTATGAAATCTGCATATATGTGCACATATGTATTATTTTAATATAATGTATATGAATAGTTCAAACACATTGTGGAGTATATTTGTATGCCTTATTCCTTCACAATCCCAATGATCTATCTCTGGCACTTTGCTTTAGTTTCACAGAGTTTGGCTCTCTTTCCCATTCTTCTTCTCTTTCTTTGTTCTTTATCTCTGTAGTACTAGAGTTTCTTTTAGTTTCATGTTCTCTGTGATCTGTTCCATTAACATTTAGTTATCTTATTTTTTTCAAAGGTATGTATTTATCTATCTATTCATTTAAAAAGCCAACAGCACCTGGCATTCCCAGGCAGTCCCCCATTCAAGTACCAACCAGGCCTAACTCTGCTTAGCTTCTAAGATTAGAGGGGATTAGGCATGTTCAGGGTAGTAAGAGCACAGACAGCATCTGTCTTTGAAGAAATAACTTTAACATATTTATTTACTTTTTGAATAGGTTCAAAAATTAACAGTGTAAAAAGGTATAGGGTAAAAATTCTCCCAGATTTCACTGTATTTCACCCTTCCCCACTCCCTCAGATGAACATATTATTAATTTTTAAGGGGGGATTTCCAGATTTTTAAAATAATTATAAGCAGATAAGAGTATAAATTCACATTCCTTCACTTCTATGTATACTTGTTCTTCACTTTGATTTTTTTATTTCATACCACATCTTAAGGGATATTTTCATATTAAAAAGGCTTGCCTATTTTTCTCAACTGCACAGTAGTTTATTGTATAGACGTGCCATAGCTTATTTAACCAGCTTCCTAATGATAACATTTATATTCCACCCAAACTTTTGCTATGAAAAATAGTGCTGCATAGAATAATCTTGCAATTAGGTCAGTTTGCATTTTTGCAAGTATATCTATAAAGATAAATACCTAAAAATGGAATTGCAGAGTAAAAAGATTTTTGCATTTGTAATTTTGGTAGATACTGCAAAATTCTCTTCTAGAAGGGTTGTGCCAATTTATACTCCCACCAGCAATGTATAAACGTGCCTGTTTTTCCATAGTTTTGTCAACAGAATGTGTTATCAAACTTTTGGATTTTTGCCAATCTGATGGATAAAAATAGTATGAGAGCACAGTTTTAATTTGCATTTCTCTTTTGAACAAGATTAAGCATCTTATCACATGCTCAGGAGTTATTTGTATGTCATTTTCTGTGAGCCATGTGTTCATGTACTTTGCCTATTTTTCTACTGATTTTTAGGAAATCTTTATAGTCGGGACTTTATACCTTGATTTTTGGCATGTGTTGACAATATTGAACTGGTTCATTGTTTTTTATTTGCTTTTCCTTTCATGAAACAGTTTTTGATTTATATATGGTAAAATCATTTGTTCCTTTTTCTTTTGTGACTTCTGAATTTTGTTCACAGAAAAACATTCCCTAGTACAAAGTTATAAAATATTTCCCTCATTTTTCTTACAAGTATTTTTATGGTTCCATTTTAAACATTTAACCCTGAGGTCCTGTTAGAGGTTTTTTATCTTTTCTTTCTTGATTTTCATTATTATTTTATAGTATACTAAAATCTTGTGTATATTTGAGCCTATTTCTAGAAATTGTATTCTGCTTCATTGATCTTTCTGATGGTCTTTCACATGTCTGTACCACACTATTTTAATTATTGTAATTTTATAATATGTGTATATATAATGTATATTTTTGAGGTGGAGTTTTGCTCTCATTGCCCAGGCTGGAGTGCAATGGCATGATCTCAGCTCACCACAACCTCTGCCTCCCGGTTCAAGCAATTCTCCTGACTCAGCCTCCTGATAATATATATATTTGAATACTTGGTATGATTAGGCCTCTATGCACCTCCAGTTATTCTTTTTTTAAAACTTTTTTTTCTTGGTTCTTCTGATTGTTTTTCCTTTTGAGCTTGAAAATCAGCTTGTCTAGTGCCCAAAACACAGCCTATTGACATTCCACTGGGATTGCTTTATTATAGCTTAGGGAAAACCAAGCTTTATGATATTGAGTCCTACCCAAGAACTTGGTGTATCTTTGCATGTTTTTCATTCCTTCCTTTGCACCCTTTTGCCACCGTTTAAGAGACTGACTTCATATAGATTTATGCAGTCTAGGTCAGTTTATTCCTACGTATTTTATCTTGCTATCTCGGTTTGTAAATTTTTTCTCTGTTCTGTTAAATCTTCAAATTCATCATTGTTTGAATGTATGAGAATTGCTGACCTTTTAATATTGATTTTGTACTGCACTCTTGTTAAATTTTCTGTTTTTTGCTTACCAGAAGTGGATCAGCATTTCTTCATATGTTTTCCAGATTTCTTATACAAGTTCAGCCATGGGTGCACATTTAAAAACTTATCCACCCATTATTAAATAAATGAAGCTTAAAATGTGTAAAATTATTTATTAATTCAATACTAAACACTGCATATGTATACATACACACTTCTTACAAATACTTTTGAGCATAATAAATTCCAAATAGGTTTTGCCAATAAAGAAATTGTAGAGACAGTCTGTCCCTTATAGGAGCATAGGAGCTCAAGTGCTGTACTGGGAGCTCCACTGTTCCTTGCAGAGCTGCTGGGCAGGTACTTTTAAGTCTGCTGCAGCTGAACTCATAACCGCCTCTTCCTAGGTGCTCTGTCCTAGGAAGGTCGGCTCTATTTATAAGTTCCTGTCGTGCTGCTGCCTTTTTTCATAGATGCCCTGCCCTGCGTGGAGTAGTCTAGTCACAATCTGCCAGCAGAGGCATTGCTGAGCTGCTGCAGGCTCTGCCCAGCTGCTGTGTGAACTGCCTCGGTAGTGGTGGACTGCCTTGGTAGTGGGGGACGCCCTTCCCTCCACTGAGCTGGATGGTCCTGGGTCCAGCTGTGCTTGCTGCAAAACTCACAATCCAGAGCATTTCAGATTGCTTGTTTTGTGGGAGTGGTACCCCCGGAGCCAGATCACCTGGCTCCCTGTCTCAGCCCCCTCCCTTTCAGTTGAATGGGCGGCTGTCTCCCAGGTGTTTCAGGCGCCAGTCCCAATGGCCGCTCAGACTTGTGTGAGTTTCTGTGCACCTACTTGGCACTGGCTGAAACCGTCAGGCTGAAAACTTGTGGTGCTTTTTGGCCTGGGAATCTCCTAGTCTGTGGGCAGTGGAGAGGATGTGGAGAAATAGGAACACTTTTATACTGTTGGTGGGAGTGTAAATTAGTTCAACCATTGTGGAAGATAGTGTGGCACTTCCTCAAGGACCTAGAAATAGAAATTCCATTTGACCTAGCAATCCCATTACTGGGTATATACCTAAAGGATTATAAATCGTTCTATCATAAAGACACATACACACGTATGTACACTGTGGCACTGTTTACAATAGCAAAGACCTGGAACCAACCCAAATGCCCATCAATGATAGACTGGACAAGGAAAATGTGGCACATATATACCATGGAATACTGTGCAGCCATAAAAAATGATGAGTTAGCGTCCTTTGTAGGGACATGGATGAATCTGGAAACCATCATTCTCAGCAAACTGACACAAGAACAGAAAATCAAACACCATACTTTCTCATTCATAGGCAGATGTTGAACAAAGAGAACACATGCACACAGGGAGGGCAGCATCACACACAGGGGTCTGTTGCGGGGGAATAGGGGAGGGACAGCAGATGGTAGGGGGGTTGGGGAGGGATAACATGGGGAGAAATGCCAGATATAGGTGATTGGGGGATGGAGGCAGCAAACCACATTGCCATGTATATACCTATGCAACAATGCTGCATGTTCTGCACATGTAACCCAGAACCTAAAGTGCAATAAAATATACATATAAAGAAAAAAAAATCTCTGTGTTGATTTTCTTCTCTGATTTTATCTATTCCCTCTTTCTGTGTCACCTATTGTTTGCATATTGGACTTCTTAAACCAATGTATTTTTTCCTTTTTTCTTCTATTTTCCAACTTTTTCTTTTTGCTCTATTTGCTGAAAGATTTCTTCAATTTTATCTTTCAATCCCTCTGTTGAGTTTTTTAGCTTGAGTCTCATAGTTTTAATTTCTAAGAACTCTTTTTTCTCTCTGTTTCTTTTTAATAAAACATCCTGATGTTGTTTCATGATTGCAATATCTTCTCCCTAAAGATATCGATATAGGACTGGAATATATATATACAGTCATGTGTCACTTAACAACAGGGATATGTCTGAGAAATGTATGGGTAGGTGATTTCGTTGTTGAGAAAACATCATAGAATGTACTTACACAGACCTAGATAGTATAGCTTACTATACACCTAGACTATATGGTACAGCCTATTACACCTAGGCTACAAATCTGTACAGCATATTACTGTACTGAATACTGTAGGCAATTGTAACATAATGGTAACATAATGGTATTTGTGTATTTAAACATATTTACACATAGCAAAGTTACAGTAAAAAAATACATAGGCATTATAATCCTATGGGACCATAATCATATATGCAGTCCATTACTGACCCAAATGTAGTTATACAGCACATGATTGTACATATATATACTCTTTTCTCTTACAAAATCTTCACTTCCTCTAAATTGCTTTATTATTTTTTGTTTCCATCCAACAGAAGCAGAATACACATTCTTCTTAAGTGCACATGAAACATTCTCCAGGATAGATCAGATCATATGTTAGGCCACAAAACAAGCCTCAACAAATTTAAGAAGATTGAAATTGTATCAAGTATCTTTTCTAACCACAATGGTATGAAAGTAGAAATAAATTAACAGGAGGAATTCTGGACAATTCACAAATCTGTGGAAATCAAATGACATGCTCCTGAACAACCAATGGGTCAAAGAAGAAATCAAAAAGAAAACTTAAAAATACCTTGAGACAAATGAAGATGGAAACACAACATACTGAGACTTACAGGATGCAGCAAAAGCAGTTTCTAAGAGGGAAATTTATAGCAGTACATGCTAACAAAAAAGAAGATGGATCTCAGATAAACAACTTAATGTCATGCCTCAAGAAACAAACAAACAAAATGTCAAAATGAAATCCAAAATTAGTAGAACAAAGGAAATAACAAAGATCAGAGCAGAAATTAATGAGAGACTAGAAAACAATAGGTAAACAAAGTAAATAATTGGTTTTTGAAAACATAAACAAAATTGACAAAACTTTAGCTAGATTAACAAAGAGAAAAATAAGTAAAATCAGAAGTGAAAGAGGGAATATTACAACTGATACCACAGAAATACAAAGAATCATAAAAGACCACTATGAATAATTACACAGCAGCAAATTAGATAACCTAGAAGAAATGGGTAAATTCATGGAAACATACAACCTAGTAAGACTGAATCACGAAGAAATAGAAAATCTGAACAGATCAATAATGAGTAAGGAGATTGAACCAGAAATAAAATTATTCCATCAAAGAAAAACTCAGGGATCACTTCAAGGCTAAATTCTATCAAACATTTAAAAATGAATTAATATCAGTTTTCTCAGATTCTTCCAAAAAAATTGGGGAGGAGTGAATTCTTTTAAACTAATTTTATAAGCCAACATTACCCTGACACCAAAGCCAGACAACGACATGGCAAGAAAAGAAAATTATAGGCCAATATACCTAATGAGCAAATGCAAATATCCTCCACAAAATATGAGCAAACCAAATTCAATAGCACATTAAAAAGATCATTCACCATAATTAAGTGGGATTTCTGCTTGGGATGCAAAGATATTTTGACATATGCAAATCAATAATTGTGATATATGGCATTAACAGAATGAAGAAAAAAACGTGATTATCTCAGTGAATGCACAAAAAGCATTTGATACGTCAATATCTTTTCATGATACAAACTCTCAACAAACTAGGTAATGTATTTCAACACAATAAATGCCATATATAACAAGCCTACAGCTAACATCATACTAGTGCAAAGTTAAAAACTTTTCCTCTAAGATCAGGAACAAGACAAGGATCCCACTCTCACTATTTATATTCAACATAATACTGGAAGTTGTAGCCAAAGAATTAGGCAAGAAAAAGAAATAAAAGGCATCCAAATTAAAAAGGAAAAAGTTAAATGGTCTCTGTTCACAGATGACATGATTTTGTTTCTAGGAACCCTAAAAATTTCATCAAAAAAAACCTGTTAGAATAAATGAATTCAGTAAAGTTACAAGAAACACATAAACATACAAAAATCAGTAGTATTTCTATTGCTCACATTAGAAGCTTATGTCTGATGGTCTTTTGTTATTTTATTTTTATTTTTATTTATTTTATTTTTTTTTTAAGAGACAGAGTCTTGTTCTGTTGCCCAGTCTGGAGTGCAGTGGCACAATCTGGGCTCACCGCAACATCTGCCTCTCAGGTTCTAGCAATTCTCCCACGTTAGCCTCCCGAGTAGCTGGGACTACAGACATATGCCACTACGCCTGGCTAATTTTTTGTATTTTAGTAGAGACAGGGTTTCACCATGTGGCCCAGGCTGGTCTCAAACTCCTGAGCTCAGGCAATCCACCTGCCTCAGCCTCCCAAAGTGCTAGGATTACAGGCGTGAGCCACCGCACCGAGCCAGTCTTGGGTTATGTTTACATATTTGAGGCACTAAAAGACTGATTGAAGGCTTCAAAATATGGGTGGGTCTCATTGAATATGAGTTTCTTTGTAGAGTGATCTGGGTGGCACTCCCAAAGTCAATATCTTAAGATGTTATTTTTGTTTTTTTTTTATTAAAATCTTTATTCATTTTCTTTTTTCAGAATTGAAACCCATAGAACACATTAGAAATTTAGATGCATATCTGTCTTGTTTGATATCTTACCAAGTACAATCTCTGTCTGTGCAACAGCTCTGAGAGGAAATCCTTGGCAGATCACAAGAGAGGGCAGTGGCTCCTACACTTTCCATTTAAGCAAATAAATTAGCTTCCCAGTAAGTTGTTCCCAGTTTCACCCAACATTTTGTGTTTATGAGAAACACCTTAGTTCCTAAAAACCTGTGGTAGTCCTGTGCCCAGCCCCACCTTGTCACCACCCAGACTTGAGGAATTGAAGGGAAAAAACTGGCCTTCCCCTGTAGAATGAGTTTCATGAGGCCAGGTGTGCCTGGCTCACTAGTGTGCCTGGCTCACTAGTGTGCCTGGCCTGTGCTGGCACACTAGAGTTCCTCAGTAGGTATTTGCTGAATGAATGGGCTTTATGTTAATTAGGGTCCACTCTCAGAGACTGAGAACCTTTCACTAGCTGCAAGTCCTTCAGCAATGTAAGTCAGTGCTCCCCTTTGTCAAAATAAATACGTTTTTCTTGCTAGAATACACATACGACTATATACATTACATATACCTTTAAAACTCATGTTTCCTGAAGCTCGAACTCACAGGATGAGGCATGTAAGATAGCTTACCAACGATGCTGTTTTACCATCTTTGAGGTGTGGTCATTCACTGGTTAAAGAATACACGGGTGACGGAGAAGAAAGTCTGAAGAAACACGGCAGATGGGAAGGGGAGGCAAGAGCGTTTTCTTTTTTAAGAAGAAAAGATGGATTTCTTTGGAAGAAAATGCGGGCTTCGGGTGACATGGAAAAATTGCCATGTATAACATTCATCTTTCCAAAAATAATATGCAATTAATGTACCTGAATTCTTCCATTTCCTTCCTAAATTTCATTTGATATATTAACCCTGAGTGCAAACAGGGAGCAATGCCTTATTAATACATTCTTGACTAATACTCTGAGCAAATCAGATCCTATGAATTTGTTTTACACAGAAAATTATTTACACCTCCCCCAAACTCACAATGGAGCTTCGTATTAAAGGACAGTTTTATAACAAAATCTTTATACTCAAATTAGCCACTCAAACTTCAGAATAAACATTTTTAACAAGTGGGAGGAGGGCAGGAAATGGCCATGAGTTCTGATTTTCCTAGTTTTGCAGTATTAAAATGTCTCCACATCTAGCTTTGGATGTTTAGTAGGCATACCTAACTTAGAGCGGACCCAAACCCTGCAACAACTTGACTATAACAACCTTAGATTCTAATAAATAAGCTACAAGGAGCACAGTGTTGCAAAACTTAAAAAAAGAATCTACGTCTTTTTTTTTTTTTTTAAGACTGAGTCTAAAAAAGTTGCCCAGGCTGCAGTTCAGTGGCAGGATCCTGGCCCACTGCTACCTCCACCTCCCAGGTTCAAGTGATTCTCCTGCCTCAGCCTCTGGAGTAGCTGGGACCACAGGTGCACACCATTGCACCTGGCTAATTTTTGCATTTTTAGCAGAGACGGGGCTCCACTGTGCTGGCCAGGCTGGTCTCAAACTCCCCGCCCCAGGTGATCCGCCCATCCTGGCCTCCCAAAGCGCTGGGATCACAGGCATGAGCCACTGCGCCTGGCCCCCACCTCTTCTTTCAAACAGTTTGAAGTTTAGAGCTGTAACTTTATGGTTGGTTTTCTCCAAGATTTGCCTAACCATGCTTTTCCAGCTTACTCCAATCCTGACTTAGAACAAAAATTTATATTCTCAGTGCCATGTGACACCATTCTATCAGCTTAATTCTAACTTCATGAATTAGAGTTCTAAATTTTATGGATGAAAATTCTAAATTTATGGATCAGAATGCCTTTTAAGATCATGAGCTTGCAAACAGATGAGAATAAAATGAAATGATACATTTTGTGCAAATGCTTTGAAGAAAGGATGAGACATTTTATTTTCTGCCTGCTTTTTTCCTTAGCAGAACCTTCTGCCTTCAATGTTACGAAGTTCCCAGTTTGAGAAGACTTCTTACTCATTTCAGTGTGGCATACTAAAGGTGTCATGTATTTGAAAGTCCACAAATCCATAATTTAGTTCAACTAACATTTACAGGGAGAGCAGAGCTGACACCTCTTCCTATTATCTTCTCCCAGCTGGCTCCTGGAAGCTCCTGGGTGAGCACTAACCAAGGTATTCTCACACTGAGCTGTGAATTTCCCTGGACACAAAACAGTGAGTAGCCTTAACACCGAAATCAATGCCTGCTTTGGTTAACATTAATTCTGTGTTTTGTACTAGTCTCTATCTTCTTAAATTCAATACCCTTTTTATAACTCAGTCCATTGTTCTGTCCATCTAAAAATGTATGTAAAATGTACAAAAGTTGCCTAATTTCATGCCATTTTAAAATAGTTACAGGTTACTCAGTTGTCTTTCAATGCAAGAAAATTGGGCATAAATTCTAAAGCTGTTTTTGAAAGAGTGGTTGCCTAAAACTAGTTTCCAGTGGCTGGCATTAAATGTATTCAACCACACTGTTTAAACATTTGCCTCTGCTTGACAGAAATGCAAAGCTGGAACAGCACCTCGACAAGATGCAGGAGCAAAGCACACAGCTCTGAGTCCACAGGTGAGCGGGCACATCAGGCCTGTCTTCCTTTGCCCCTGTGTTTTACTGCAACTACTTACATGTCGAGATCACTTTGCCAGAACACAAAACTAAAACTGTGTTTCAGCAACATGAAATTTGAGAGTGCTAAGAGGAGAAAGAAGCATTATCCAACATCATGGGTTCAAAATCCTAAACAAGACTGAATGATGGAATTAGTATTTGCCATAAATCAAAATCTTAGGGCTCTTCCTTTTAACCTCCTCAACTTCAAGGCTCAGAAGACTTAAAATCTTCGCCGGGCACAGTGGCTCACGCCTGTAATCCCAGCACTTCCGGAGGCCAAGCGGGTGGATCACCTGAGCTCAGGAGTTCGAGACCAGCCTGGCCAACACTGCAAAATCCCGTCTCTACTAAAAATACAAAAATCAGCTGGGCATGGTGGCGGGCTCCTGTAATCCCAGCTACTATGGAGGCCGAGAAAAGAGAATCACTTGAACCTGGAAGGTGGAGGTTCCAGTGAGCTGAGATCGTGCCACTGCACTTCAGCCTGGGTGACAGAGCAAGACTTGGTCTCAAAAAAAAAAAAAAAAGGCAGCAGCTTAAAATCTTTGTTTCCAGTCTTCCAAAATCACAAGATAAGTCCAGCCACCAGTAAGGTATACACTCTCACTTGTAGGCGTGTCCCTTTCTCATTAGAGACAAAAAGGTTGCAGATCTCTGGCAAACAGCAGCTTCAGTGACAAAATGCCTTAAAGGTGGAGGTGGAAATTCATTTCAGAAGAGAAATGAGGATGGCAGAGACCACAGGCCACCTGTTTAAGATGTTTTTTTCTTGAGCTAATCAGGTTTCCCAGAGAAGGTATGTCCGATCTTCTGCCTGCAAGGTGAACTCCTGGATTCCAGTGTTCTGGAAGCTGATTGTTTTGGAAATTTTGTCATATAAATCCCTCTCTGCCTTCCCAAAGCAGCCGGAGGATGTAGTTTTCTCAGGTTTGTTATTATTTACCACATGCTTTCAACACATTGCTATAATTGTCTCTTTTGTCATTCTCCTAACCCTTGATTTAGTACCTTTTAAATATCCAGCAGTTTGGGATGGAGTGAAAATAGAGCAGTGCATTCAATCCACCATCAGAACCACAATTCACAATTTGTGTTCTCTCTTCATTTTTGGCTTAACATAAAAAATTGGATTCATATAACTTATACAATCATATACATTTTCTTTCCAGGGATTATAGTGATAGTTGTTGAGTATCCTACAGTCGATAATTTTTTTCTACTCTTGATCACATTTGGTTTTTATTATGTCCTAGTGTTATAGGAGCTATTATTCCTCATTTTTAAGTATGAGAAAACTCAGGTTTAGAGAAGCTCTTCCCTATTCAATTTTCATTAGTTGGTAAGGAGTTGAGATAGGACTCCAAAACCAGATTTCCTGACTCTAAATCTGACCTTTCTTTTGTCACCTGCATCAGGCATTTTTTGTGAACAGTTTCTATAAGTTGAACTAGTCAATCTGCAAGGCAGCCTTTGTCACCAGTGGAAGGACAGTATTCAGCTGTCATGGGGTGTGGATGAAGCATAATGGGGTTATAAAAGTTGAGGAACTCTGAGTCTAGGATGTTGGATGAGTGTTGAAGTTGTCCTTGGTGATGGCAGGTAGGCTATGCGTGAGATGCCAGAACTCTCAAAGAAGGATGGTAGTGACTGATGGGAGGTCGATAGACAACAGCAGCAAGGCAGGGCAAAAAGAACATGGTGTAGCTGGGCAGCCTAGACCTCAAAGGAGGAAGAGATCTTAATTTGGGTAGACGGTAGTGCAAAGAGAAGACTAGTGAAGGCTGTCTTTGCAAAAGGCCAACCCTTCCTCCTGATCCCTGCAAGAATGAGATCTGTCACAGAATTAGGTCTTAAGGAATCCAGATAAGACAAGGAGGGGGAGAAAACACTGGGTAAATAGATTGAAGACGTAGATGGCATAATGATAAGGGAATGAAGTTTGGATGAGATTTAGTGAAAAGAGTTGGGAGAAAGTAAGCTCAGAGCAATTCAAGGTTGTGTATGTGACCTTGAGTGAAATAATAAAAAACCTTGCAACTGAGGCAGTTGAGGATAACAGAAAACAGTTAGAGCTTTGCTTCCGTCTCTTCCTTTTTCCAATGGAAGCATGTCTGTCTTCACCTGTAGCATGTCCTGGCTTGTCAGCCTGGCCCATAGGGCTCTTTCTTGTCTGTGACCGCCAAAGGTATTGGGTGAAGGATTTGGTCTGAAGCCAAAGTAAATAGCAGCTGAGAGACACACAACAGTTGGTGTCTGGCTCAGATGACTCTGGTGCCTTCCTAGACAACCCTCCTCCCCACAAAATGTCTGCTTGGCTCAATGAAAATGACAACTAACATTTGTACAGTGCTTTGGGGTTTACCAACCACTTCCACATACAATACTTCATTTCATCCTCCCAACCATGCTGGTGGTAAGTTTTATGATTCCCATTTTACAGATGAAGAAAGCCTCAACTCCCTCCATTGTAACTGAGTGACACTGAATAATTCATTAACTCTTCCTTAACATCAGCTTTTTTAGTAATAAAATAGAGATAAGACGTATCATGAAGTTGTTTTGAGAATTAAATAGGATTACATGTGTACATGCTTACACACAGTTGACATTCCATAAATATTCATCCTATAGTCCCACTTAAATGAGTCACCCCAATTGGAGTCTCCATCTGCCCCTGCCAGTGAGGGACAAGCCATTTCTAAAGGGTGAAAGGAATAATTTATAAATATGCATCTTCAGTGACTGTGATATATCATGAGGATGGCCCCAGAAATTTCTTCCATTCCTAGATGCATGCTTCTTTGCAGTGTTAATTTGTCATCCAATAAAAGGTGGAGTCTATTTCCTCTGCCCCTTGAATCTGGGCTAGCACTATGATGTGCTTTGATCAATGGAATATGGCAGAAGTGACATGGAGCCCTGAGTGTCCACTTTCATGTTCCTGATGCCCTGTGACTCCCAGGCTTAAGAAAGCCTAGACTCATCTCCCTGAGGATGAGAGATCACATGGGGAGAGTGTCCTGCTCCTCCCAGTAGCTCTAGCCATCTCCACTGAGGCCCTAGACATGTGATTGAGGCCAGCTGGGACCAGGTCGTCTTTCT
This sequence comes from Cacajao melanocephalus, assembly GCA_963573385.1. Classification (NCBI taxonomy): domain Eukaryota; kingdom Metazoa; phylum Chordata; class Mammalia; order Primates; family Pitheciidae; genus Cacajao; species Cacajao melanocephalus. The sequence continues at coordinate 64,640 of CAUYLG010054109.1, read as the reverse complement.
CCAACTCCCTATCCCTTTACCTGCCAACTGACTGCAGTGTACACGACCTTACGTGAGACTGGCAGAGGAATTGCCCAGCTGAACCTGGTCCAAATTACGGAAGCATAAACAAATACATGGTTTACCTGGTTGCTATTGTAGGCCACTAAATTTTGAGGTAGATTGTTGTAAGGAAATAGATAAGCGATGCATGATTAAGGTGAGACAGAAAGAATATGTTTCGAGGGTAAGATTGAGCAAGTACGGGAACAGGGGGATGAAGGGAGCTCACAGCATCTTTCTCCTATAACTGTGGTTGATTCTTATGAACCTAATGAATTTGTGAAGACCTACTTCTCTGACACATGTAATTCTTTGAATAAACAGACATGCTATAATCTGACATGCAGGGAGTTTCAAGCAGAGAATCTCATTAACTTCCACCTCATCCTTATGACCAATAAATGGTCAGGGCATCTGTGTCTGATAGAGGGTCTTGGGAATATCCCCGACATCATCCTCAGTCAAGGTTGGGGCCAAGCCTCTCAGTCCTTGATCTCCATCAATCCTTGCATCCATGTGGTGAGAGCATGCTCACCTCATCATCATCTAATCAGCTCCTCAGAGATCTCTAAATTGTTCTAGAGGAAACAGTGCTCAGAAAAGTGGATATGGAACCCGGCAGGATGGAAATAAGCTATTTCAGCATAAGCTGAACTGATTACTCCAGACCCGACCCTGTCCGGGCTAACTTAAGCATTTCATAGGAATTTTGGTCTAAAGAGGCTGAGGCGATCCCTGAAGTACAACCAAAGTAAAACGTCAGAAGCAGATTGTTCTTTTCTGAGCAGGGAAGTCCATGCTGTAGTTGTCAGAGTACCTGGTAGTTTCTACCCTGAACTTGCCCACAGACAGGGGAGAAGACCAAAGTGACTTCATGCAGTGAAGACCAAACCACCTTCTTTCTGTAGATCAAGAAAGAAGCTGGTTTCAGAGAAGTTAGTCCATGGGCCAATGGGAAAACACTAGTAAAATCCACATGCTTTGGGATGCAGGTTGCTGTGTGGATTCTAAGATTCCTCCCTTCCTTCTTAGGTTCAGTCCCAGTGCCACCATCCCTAATGCACTAGGATCCATTTTATTAGGTTGGTGCAAAAGTAATCGTGGGTTTTGCTATTATTTTCAATGTAACCCGTGATTACTTTTGCACCAACATAGTAGTTAAATCTCTCTCACTGCCCCTCTTGTTCTCTTTGTCAACGGCAGAGGTGAGGTGAAGGAGTCAGGGACAGCAGAAATGGCTCTGGTTTCTGAGCTCTGCTTTCTCTGCACAACTTCAATGTCTATGAATGTGGAGAGGAAAGAGGGTGAGTCTGCTAGCTGGAGCCACCACTGCTCAGTGCTAAGTGCTTGGAGTGTGTTACACAGCCCACCTATGTGCCCCATCAGCCATCCAGCAGCATTTATGGAGGCTCTGAGGGGACTCAACCTGCTGGAAAGGACACCAGGAGTAAGGAAATCTGGCTCCAGCACGGACCTGTTGGATGAATTTAGGCTGGTTAATTAACACTTCTGCGTCATCCACCATTTACAATATGCTTTCAAAAGTACTTTTGAATGAATCCCCTCAACCCCACCAACATATGTGACATATTATGTATTTTTTCCTATTTAAAAGATGAAGAAACTGAGACCCAGAGAGGCAAAGTGGTTTTCCAAAGTTACCGCATGTCAGATACCATCAGAATCTGCTGCCTCCAAGCCCTTCACTTTTCACACAACACTGGGTCACCTCTTGTATATCTACTTCTCTGAGCCTGAGTTCTAGCATCATTAAAATGACAATTTTACTGTGTGAGGTAAGCAAGCTACCTGTGTTATCTCATTTAATCCTTAAAATAACCTATGGGCAGAAACTACTTTTATCCCTGTTTTATAGATGAGAGAACTGGGGCTTAGGGAGATCAGAAACCTGCCCAAGCCAAAGCCCATGCTCTCAGCCATCTTGCTATATAAGTTCCCATCTGTCCTGTGGAATCTCCACCCACCTCACCAGGTGATACTGAAGATAAAATTATATGGTGCATGGGAAATGTTTTTTGGAAGTTAAACATGTGTAGCATAAATATAAAACAAAATAAAAATCTATACTCCTGAAGATCTTATATGATAACAAAGCTCAAAAGAACTCCCCCCAAAACTGACGCAACCACAAATCTTCACTGACGTTAAGTAGCAGAGACAGCTATATGTACAACCTGCAGGAGAGTCCTGGAGCCCAGAAGCATTAGTCCTGGAGGATTTCCTGAAAGAGGTGAGTTTTGACTAAGTTCCTGGCAATGTTGCTGGCATAGAATATAAGAGAGGAGGCCAGGTGTGGTGGCTTACATCTGTAATCCCACCACTTTGAGAGGCTGAGGCAGGCAGATCACTTGAGCTCAGATGTTCAAGACCAGCCTGGCCAGCATGGTGAAACCCTATCTCTACTAAAAGTACAAAATTAGCTGGGTGTGGTGGCAGATGCCTGTAATCCCAGCTACTTGGTAGGTTGAAGCAGGAGAATCACTTGAACCAAGGAAGCGGAGGTTGCAGTGAGCCGAGATCGCACCACTGCACTTCAGCCTGGCCAATAGAGCGAGATTTCAACTAAAAAAAAAAAAAAAAAACCAAAGATAAGAGAGGAGAGGCATTCGAAGCAGAAGCTCTGGCCAGCAGGGCCACACTACTCCATTGGGCAGGTGTCCAGGCAGGAAAGGAGATTCTGGTAAGAGTGGGTGGAAGTGGACCATGCTGCTAAGGCCATAGAAATATGTGTGTGTGTGACAGACACGGCCACTTGTCCCCCACCCTCTACAGCATTGTACACAATAGCTTCCATATTATCCTAAATACAGGTCACAATTCATCCTCTGCTGAGCACTTTTTGATGCTACAATCCTCAGTCTCCCGAAAAATCAAACTACACTCTCTGATCTTGGCATGAATGCTTGCTCTCACTTGTGGGCCTTTTCCATGGACTTTTATGTCTCTGTTTATTTTGTGTGTTTCATGAGTGGCTCATGCCTTTAAAGGAAATGCACTAACCTTGGCCTGTCATTATGGTCCTGTGCTCGCCCTGCTCCTGGGATGGATATGCCTGGGCTTTTAATTTGCTGTGATGGGAGATAATTGTTGCTTGAGTTTCCACCTCTGAAAATAAATCGGGGTGGTGCTTCCCGGCTAGAAATCCACAGAAGCAAGCTCACCCCTGGGGCCTGTGCCAGGGGAGGCTTAAGCCAGGGCTGGAGTGACTGAGCTCAACATCCCTCACCCCTTTCCTTTTCTGGATTTCAAAACATACAATTAGTGTTTTCTTTAGGAGCCCAAGATGGCAAAGTTATGAAAGTTCAGGGATATTGTATCAAGAAGTCTCCCTGAACTTTCATAACTTTGCCATCTTGCAAAGTTACCGATTGCCCTGTATCCCACCTCTAGAGTTCTTGCTCTAGAGGTGGGATTCTGGGCAACCGGTAACACATTTGATGGTGGATGCTCTGCTATTCCAGGTCACTGTGTGAGGCAAGGCAGAGTGGAGCCCCCAGCCAACCTCTACTGAACATTTCATGAGACTGAGAAGTAAGCTCATCATTAGCTACTCTGATTTGGGAGTTGTTTGTTGCCACAGCATAAACTAGCCTACCCTGACTGTAAAAATACATGAAGCACTTAGCATAGTCCTAGAACATCGCAGCCTCATAATAAGTGATAGCTCTTATTTTGATAAACATTAAGACATTATTATTTTGATATTAAGTAGCAGAAACAGATATATAAACAACCTGCAACAGGCGGGTCCTGGAGCCCAGAAGCATTAGTCTTGAAAAACTTCCTGAAAGAGGTGAGTTTTGGCTAAGTTCCTGACAATGATGGTGGCATAGCTCTTATTTTGATAGAGCTATCACTTATTATCCAGATCCCCCTTGAAGCAGAACCACTGTCTTGAAGCAGCCACACAGAGTCTAGCACAGTTCTGAGCAAATGCTTGTATACTCTTACAGTGACGGAGGATGAGTTCAAAGTCAGCAGAGGCTATCAGAACCAGGAAAATAATGTGCCCAAGAAAATGAAACCGTTTCCAGAAACAGGCAAGAGGGGACTCCTATTTGCCCAACACGTAGAGTCAAGTCATCATATGCCTTGGATTTTGCTAACTAGAAACTTGTTCCCATTTCTACTCTCAATGAAGTAATTTCTAAGGCCTGAGTCTGATGCATTCTCAGCTCAGAATAACAGGTAACAGAAGCCAGATACTTGATCCCAAAATTTGTCATTGATTACTTAGTGAAGAAACCAAGATGTCCTAAGAGTATTTTTGTTTTCATTTCACTCAGTAAGTTATAAAACTGTAAGAGCCTCAGTTACATTAGAGTAAAGGGACCTACAGTTTAAGAAGCTAGCCATTTTTTCCAAGGCAGTCTTTAGTGCCAAAGGAGTTTATTACATTCATTACAAGTACAGAAGAGGAAGTGCGGGTAGAGGTTAAGAGTGTGGTCTTGGGTGCCCACACACAAGATGTAGGTTTACATTCTAATTCCTTAACTACAAGGTGATATGCATTTAAGAACATAGAACTATTCTTTATGCATAGGGATCACTCAGTAAATAACAAGCCTCATTATACACTCTAAATTGGTTGATGATTTTCAACATTCATATTATTGTTTTAGTCATTTATTTATTCAAAAAATATTTGCTTCAAACTTTCTCAGTGCCACCAACTCATTTAATCTTCTCAGTGACTCTATGAGATCAGGACAATTACTCTCACTTTATAAGTAATTAAATTGAGGCACAGAGACAATAATCTTAAGACCACATAGCCAGTAAAGTAGAAGAGCTGGGCTTTAAACCCAGATCTTAAATAGGAAAATCCTACAAAGTCTTAGTTCATTGGGAAGTGGATCTTGTGAATAAATTCAAAAATCTTCACAGCTTCTAAAAAGGGGGAAGAGATTATTCTAATACCACCCAGCCCACTCTGAAGTCCAGTTTGTACATGATAGGGATGTGTAATATAGAAAGGTATGCTGACAAGGGTGTGAGTCATCTCCTGAAGATAAATACCATCTGTGCATGGAACACATAGTTCAATAAGGGAAATGCATGTTAATAAAGATTGGTCACCTCCCCTGAAAGCTGTGTGGACCTGACACAGTAGCCAATGCCACTATTCATTGCTTTCTCACCCAAGAGGTCTCTTGAAAAAGGATGCAGAGTTGGACCTCAAAATCAGTCACTCAACATATGTCTAAAGCTTTTCCAGTAAGTTAAATACTGTCTCAGGCATCTTACCTTCATATAGCTTCATTGCATAACAAAGCGATTCTATCTCAGGAAAAAAGAATCGTGCATAAAAAGAGACTTGGGTGTTTAGATTCTAGTCAGTAACAATGCATACTAATAGCTACTATGAACACCAGTGTTTCCTGGGCCAAAAAGGGGCAGAGAGGGCTGAAGTGTTTTATGAGTTAGCCAATTCCTTGATAACTTCAGCTTTTAAGTTTTGTCAGCTGCTACCCAGCTAGAGAATTAGATGCATTGTACTTCACTCTCTTTCATTCATTAATTCAACCAATATTACTTGGGCACCCTCTAATGAACCTAATGAGGGTGGCCAGGTTCTGTGAGCAAGGCAAAGATGACTTCCCTGCCCTGAGAGAGCTTGCACTCTAGTAGGAGTACCCCAAAGGGAGTACCCCAAAGGAAGGCTCTAGAAAAGCAGGGCCGAACACAAAGTACTAGCTGCTGTGCAGGAGTGGAGTGGAGTCTGGGCTGGAGGATGACGACAACATTTGAGTCAGGTTTTACCAAAATACCTGTCTTACTGGTAAGCTCGGTGTGCATTCTCTGGCCAAGCCTTGAGAGGGAGGGAGCTGGAGAATTATGACAGAATCTGCTTCCCTGACTCTGGGACCCTGCAGCTCCCTGGTCTCCAGCAGATGCTGCCTCTGGGTTCAGCATGGAAATGGGAAGCCTGCCCCTCTCTGCCAGATCTCACAAGATCCCTCATCAGTGGGGCTGCCCATTCAGCCTCTGACCCACCCATTCTAGGGCTCAGTCTGAGGTGCCTGTGGGAAGAAAAGACCCAAGGGGTGCCTTTCCTCTCTCTCTAGACTCAACCCTACCTGCCTAAGCACAGACTCTTCCTTGATCTAAAGAGAAAAGCCCCCATATACATCCATTCTTTGAAACAATGCCTGGGGCTAGTCACTCTTAGAGTGACTGTAGTTCCTCATTCCAAACTGAGAAACCATAGAAAGTGGCAAATGCAAGCCGGAAGGGACTCTAGAACCATAGTCCTCAGCCAGGACCTTCCCAGGAAAATGGGATCTGTGGCCATTCTTGTTCCCAATGACATCCAGTCTCTGCTGGCCCTGCCACAGGCTCTGTGGACTCAGCGCTTTATGGGTGCTGCATTTACATTTCCTGGCCAAAAGATGCAAAACAAAACTATGGCCAAATTTCAATTGCATGCCTAGAAATATAATACCAGTACCCAGTAACTTGAATGAAGGAGTTGGTTTAGGGGTTTGAACTTCCACCAAATTGACTCAACCACCATATAACCGAAGGCCCCAGTTTTTTGGGAGATAGCTGTCTACAGCCTGGTTGGTGGCATTTTTCAGGCAGAATAAGGAAATCGTCTCAGTCAAGAATGCATTTGTCCTAATTTGTACTGATTTGCTGCTGCCCGTTCAAAGGATCTTATTTAAGACCAAAGTAATTTGTTTTCTGTGCTGCCTTGAACAAAACTCCTTCCTGCACTTGAGTGCACAGTATTTGTAGACATTTGTCTTCAGGCTAGTGTAGTAATCTTCCTTGTATGCAACTGGGTTTTCTCTGAAAAGACAGTTGTTTAAAGTTCAGCCCAACGTTTATTGACTTTTTTTGTGCTTGTATCTACAGAGAAATCATAGTCACTGGTTTGAATGGACTAATCAAGACCTATGAACTGCTGTCTGCACTAATATCCACTTCCCCGGAGATCAAAGCCACGTGGCCGGGGAGACAGACTTTCAGCTGCTTTTCTTGCATCCTTTTCTGATCAGAGTGATTTATCACTTGAATGCCATCATCAGGTCACAGGCTTTTTACTTCAGATATTTGGTACCAGACTGTTGAGTATCAGATGGTTTAGCATTTGCGTTTATGCTTAATCTGTCTTATAAACAACCCCGTGATTTAAAAGAAAAAAAAGCCTATGAGGAAAGCCTTATCTACGGGACTCTAAGAAATGGGAGGAGGCAATACTTAGGAAATCCAATAGGCCTCATTTAATCCCATCTTCCTCTAACCCAGAGATAGGCCAGCATGTTGTGATGAGGACATTCTGTCCTGAGCCAGGATGAAATGGTGCGGGGTGAGAGCATAGTTCCTCACTGTGCAGGGAAGAAGAACAGGGATTCTTCGGTCCCATTTTTCAGAGAGGAGGCTCTGAGATTTCTGGCTCTTCTTTATTCTGAACTCACTGTTATATTTTTTCCACAGACAGGAAAACCTTCTAGGGCAAGGCCCAAATGTTAGGGTTCCTATGATCTCTCTACTAACCTCAAATAATAAACTACAACATTCTAAGCATATGGATCTTTTTCTGGCCCTGCCAGAAAAATTGTCTGTTCTGAATCTGGTACTGGCCCTTCAAATCCAGAAGAGCTGGGTCCTAAGGTGGTGCTGAGCATGTGGAAGAGGGGTTGCAGACCAGCTTTCCTAATTGCTATGACCACAGACCCTAGGGACCTCTGCAGTGTTAAGTTTCTCCCCAGAATCCACTGCTTCCCTGGGGGTTTGCTGGATATCACTCAAATTCTTGCACCAAGGGTTGCCTTCCTTCACCTTTGCCCTGCCATTTGATGTCCCAGGGCTTGACCAGGACTGCCTGGCCTCACCTTGATAGCACCTTCATCATAGTGAGTATTTAGTATCTGGATTGGCAGACCACCAGGTGGGCCCAGTGATATTGCCTGGTACCCGGTAGCAGCTCAATCCATACTCTATGGATGAATGAATGAAGAAAGGATTAAAGGAAGTATGAAATCCCAGCCACGCTTCCCAGGGAAGAGTCTGCAGCTCTGACTCAGACAGAAAGGATAACAGGAATGGTTTAAACCACCCATCACCACTCAGCCTGGAGGCTCTGTGGGAAGGGACAAGGAGCAAGGGAGAAAGAGTAGGCCCTTCCTCTGGATGGATCCTCTAGTGCTGCTGCTGTGGGGCCAGAGCAAGGACCCCTTGTGAGGATGAGAAAGGGAGTGTCTCCTCCACAGCCCTGGCTAAGTCCAAGAAACCTCAGCATTTCTTCATTCAGAACTTTTGCTCAGCCTGGGATGTGTTGAGGACATAAAGAACAGAAGTGATGAGTGCTCCTCTGACTCTCAGGGGTCCCAAAGGGGTCATCTGTAGTCTGATGATCCTCCTGGCTAAACGGTTCCTACAGCCATTGCTTGGGTTCAGAAGAAAAGGGGCTTCTACAGACCCACACCTCATCTGCTAGGATTAACAACATTAAAAGATAAGGCTAGTGGTGTCGCAGCCTCCTGACGGATCATCCTGGTCAGTCCACCTTAGAGATGAAACTTCATTGGAAATGAAGTGGTGGAGAGGAGTTGTATGAAACCAGACATCTTCGCAATTCTCTAGAAAAGGCTACAGCCACACTGTACAGAGTCTTATAAATGCCAGAGGTGAGGGGGGGTTTGGATGTTGTCACGGTCAGTCATAGAGCTGCAATACAGCCCACATGTCCCTGGCTTTTTTAAAGGTTAATTTACAAAACAAAAATTCCAGAAGAGTGCCTGGTGATGACAGGGGCTCGGTAAATAGTTGTTGATAGACTGACCCAGCATGTCCCTAGCTGCCCATGTCCCTAGCTGCATGTCCCTAGCTGCCTAGAGCCATTTTCCCGGAGGCCGAGGCAGATCTGAGCCATGACTTGAATCCACACAGGTGGTGACGTACACGTGGCAGCCTTTCCATTCCACTCATCCATAGCCTGTGTTGGCCAGGAGAGAAGCTCTGAATAGTAAGTTCTCTGTATTTTTGCTGTTAAAAATAACAAACCCTGGGCACTAGATCAGGAGCTATTTCTCTCCTTGTAGACAAGTCGGTCCTGCATAGAGAAGCAAGCCTCTTCTTCCCAGAGGAGCCATAGTCAAATGCTGGCAGGGGAGATTATATTCTAGAAGCTCTGAAATGGTCAGAAATGCCCCCAGCCTCTCTGAGGGAGGGATTCATTCCAACCCAAAAGGATGTCTCCGTGCAGGCTGGTTCACACTCGTGCTCGTGTGAGCCCGGAGTAGCTCAAGGAGCCTTGGGCAGCAAGCACCTGCACACCTGGCAAGGGCCACAGTGGCAGGTGAGATGGGCATGAAGCGAGGGCAAAAGGGCGTGGCTTTATGGAACCTCAGGTTGACTTCAGAAACACCCACCTCCTGCCCCTGCCAGCTGCTCAGCATGGCCCCCAGGACATCTCCTGGAAAGCTTACCAGTCATTCTCCAGCGATGGCATTTGTCACACACTGGCATTTCCTACACTCCTTCTACAAACCACATCTCTGGGGACTGCTGGGAGCCCACTGACCAAGCTCCCAAGGATGTGAGTCAGCAGGCTGGCACGCTTAAGAAAGGGGTGTTTGGCTCTGGCTTGAGAGCTTCCCAGACCCAGCATTCCTACTCCCCTGCTGTACCAAAGCCCCAAGATCACCATTCCTTAGAAAGATAAGAAGGGCGTTCCATCTAGTCTGGGGTCTCTGATGTTCCTGTCCCATAGGTAGCACCAGAGGGACAGCATCACCATTATTCCTTTTGTGTGGCTCTGGATGAAAACAGAAGAATCACTGGGAAGTTGTTAAATATTTAGATTCCTGGGCCCCACTCAAGACATTCTCAGGGGTGGAGGGTCAGAAGTAGGGAACAGCAATCTGCACTCAACTACATCCTCCAGGAGCTTTCAAGACCCTGCTAGGACTGGGAATCACTAAACATTCAAGGGAATAAAAACTTCAAAAGTGCATTAAAAATCTCCTTTTTTTTTTAAACTAAGACCTTTGGAAGAAGAATTTGACTCAGATAATTTTGCTTCCTGATAACTGTAGAAGTAGTTCTCTCTTTCCTTAAAACAGGGAGACCCTCTGGGATCTTTGCATATCTGAGGCCAGCAGGAATCTGAGATTGTCTCCAACTCAGTGTGGGCTGCAAATCGCCTTCTAGGCATTCCAGACTCCCACAGACGGAGGCAGCTCCCAGCACTTTCCTGACTGCTAGAGACCAGCGAGGCTGTGAGCTTCTGCTCAAGGCTTACCAGATCCCAAAAACTTTTAGAAGGGGTTATCCTGGGCTATCAAGCACTGACACCTAAAAAGAGGTAAAACTTGATGTATCTTGCAGGGCCAATCCCCAGAAATGGCTAAACTCCTCATCTTATATGAAGGGCAGAAATGTGTCTTCAAAAAAAATATCAGAGTGAAGCCAGAACACACGTTGCCAACAAAACTGAATTAGGTAATGAGAAAGACAATGTTTGTTGCCAGGGCTGAGGCAGGAAATAATTCATTTTTCTTTAACTAATCTCTCTATCTTGTTCTCTTTCCTCACAGGACTGGCTTAGAAAAGACCTGTTTTTGTTTTTGTTGTTTTGTTTTGTTTTGTTTTGACTTCTTGGCCAGTAGGATTTGGTCCCATTGAGCCTCAGCCTGGGGGGCCCACAGCCCGCCGAAGCCATTGCTGTGAGTCACAGCATACTCAAGGAGATAAGGAGTGAAGGCAGCTTCTCATACTCAAGGAGATGAGGGGGGAAGGCAGGGCCCAGGTGGGGCTGGCCTAGATGCTTAGGGGTGAGGGGAGTCATGTCTGACTTTCTCACATTTGTATCCTCAGCTCTCAGCACAGTACTTAACCAACACCCAACACAACAATGACAGGATAAGTAAACAACTGATGGCTTCCAAGGTGGGCAAGACAAATCTCTCTATCTCAATCTCTCCACTCACTTATACATATATACCCTCTGCGGGAGAAGGAAGAAGGTGGAAGAGGAGAGGGAGAATGATAAATGCATAAGGTATTTTATAGGTCAGAATCATAGATGACTACCTGGGGGGTAGGGGGAGGACCCATCCCTGTCACCATAGCTCAGAGGTTCCAGGCCCATCGACAGCCCATTTCATCTGTCCCTGGCATGCCACATGAAGAGGCAGGAAAAGGCCATGATTAGAGGGCTCTAGAGCAGAAAGCCCAACTATACCCACTTTGCTCCTCACACATGGTCTCTGGCCCCCAAAATACCCCTTGCAGAATCAGTTGAAGTCCTGTCCTTGTCCTGGTTGTTTTTCTTTCTGTGTGTCTCAAAGAACGCACTGGTTTCATCTCTGGTTTCACCACATCAGGACATTACCGTGCACAAAGGAGCTCTACCTCTTCACAGCATCATCAGCCAGTGGTGAGGAGAGAAGCCCCAGTGTCCGCAAGAAAACAAGGGTGGTGCCACCACATTTAACTCCTTCCTTGCCCATCTGCTCTTTCCCTGGGAAAGGAGTGTCATGACAGTATCAACCCTTATTCCACCTGAATAGTCGTGGTTCTGTGAAATCAAGGGCAGATGCCCTTGATGGCAAAAATGGCCAGTTGTGTGTGCAATGGAGAGACTGTCCTTCGCATACATTTTTCTGCCTTGAAATAACAGAAGAAAATCACTGTTCTTTTGGCTCAAGCAGAAATAGAACTGCTTTTTTGAAAGCCTTATTTAAAGGGTTCATTATCTTGCAGGCTGCTAACTATATACTCTGCGCCACACTCAATAAAAGCTTCATATAACTGTCTTTGAAATTAACAGCCACCTCTTGTGCTTTTCAAGTTATTAAAGACATTGGCATGGTGGAGAGATTGTAAACTTTCTATACTGGTGATTAGTCAGCGGGACCACATCCCACCAAATCCCCCAGAGCGTTCCTAACAAAAAGTTCCTTGTGACCCAAGCGCCAATTTTTCTTTCTTGTCTGTTCATTCTAATTCCACTCAATTACTCCTGAGCAAGCTGTTTTATTCCTGTCAACTCATGTTATTTACTAGAGCCTGTCAAGAGGACCGAAGTGGAGGCTGATATTATGTAGGATGTTTTGAGACTCATTAAAACACTTTAAAACAATCACCTATTGTGATATTCACGGCCCTGTGTGGGGTGGCCCTGCCTGGACCATTTGGAGCCTGGATCACTTTATTTATTTGCTATTAAAAGCTTCAAGTTAGAATGGCTTTTCTTGCTGCAAAATTTTTGAATTTGGGGATGCAAGGCCCGGTCAGAGCTCCTGGAAATTTCTGGGCAAGGATCTGAAAATAAATGGATTAAGCCTGTGTGTGTGGTGGGGAGGCTGGGGGAGGACTCCTGGAACAGCTCTGTCTCTCTGATGAGCTGATGAGAAATGGGGGTCAGCCCCAACTCACCAGAGAGCTCTTCCTCCTAGAAAACAGGCAGATTTCCTTAGGAGAGTGGGTAAGAGCAGTTTTCCTCTGAAGATGAAGTTCCCTGCTGTGTCATTTTTAGTCCATCATTATTCATATAATTATGAACAATCTGTCTGAACAAGGCACCAGGCTAGATCTGAGCATGTAAAGCAGATAACTGCATAGTCCTTAGATCGTTAGCTGAAGAGTCCATTTAATTGATGCCATATGGAGTTTCAGGTGCCAGGTGGACCACATGCAGCCTGAACTCTGGGCAGGGAGGGGCCAAGGCAGTCTCATTCTGTTCACGCCCCTCCCAGCCTCCTCTTGCTCCCAACTCTTGTCTCCCATGTGCCAGCTGCCCATCCTCCTTCCTGCTACCAGCATCTACCCCTGGCTGAGCATTGCTAGGAACTCAGCCTTGACAGCCCCTGGGGTTGGAGGTTGACTCCTGTTCTAAGCTCCCTCAGAATGCAACAAAGAACCTGTGTTCAAGCTGGGATGGAAGTCGAGGATTCTTGATTTCCAAGTCCCAAGACCTATAATTTCTTATTTCTTTTAAAAAAAAAATCCTTGAAAAAAAGGCCTCTTTTCTTCAATGATTCTAAGATACTCTGTGACAGCATGGTCTCAAAGCAATACTGAGAAAAAGACCATTCCCCTGGGCCACAGCATGCGTGCGTTACTTCACATACTTCTAGAAGATGGTTTTCCCACCAGTGTCTCATGTGTTGCACGTGTCATCTTTACCCCAAGCCAGGGTGTAGGATCAGGTAGAAGTAGCACAGGCAGAGGGGAATGAAGCAGGAGGTCCGGAGCCTATATCATCATGCAGGGTTGAGCTAGGCCAGCACTTCCCACTTGTGTCCCTCCAGCAGTGGGATGCTAATCTCTACTTTAAGTGCAAATGGTTCTGAGTCATATAAGCCTGGGAAGGACTGCCCACTATATCCCCAGCTCCTATGCTGTTTCTCACCACCATGAGTTTAGAAAGTGCTAGACTAGTTGATCTCCAAGATCCTTCCTGACGCTTGAAATTCTAGAAGGCAATGAACAGAGAATGTGAATGCAAAAAAAAAAAAAAATTATAAGGCATTTGCCTAAGGCAGAGGTTGTCTACCCTGGCTGTGTATAAGAATGACCTGGGGAGATATATAAAAAAGAAAAGCCCACAGGCCTATGTTCTCAGCCTGAGGATTAGGATTCATCATCTGGGGTGGGCCCTGGCCTCTGCATTTCTAGCAAACTTCCAGTCAGTTCTGGTGAATAGCAGGCATCAGAGCTGAGAAGTTGGGGCCGGGGTAGAACCAGACACTTTCCCAGGCAGTGAGATGAGTGAAAAGCTGACGCTGGATTCTGACATGCCCACCTCTGTTCACGGAGTTTGGCCCACAGGTGATTGTGCCTAGCATGTCTTTAGAAGATACTTCACCAGAAGTCAACAATTAAAGATGCAGTGAAACAGAATTTGTTTTGTTTTGTTTTAAACCTCAGACTCACACTTAAACCACATCCCAAGGGTAAACATCTTACAGCTTAATTGATAGGTAGCTGCCAGCCTTAGCCATTGCTTGGAACCAAATGGAAAGAAAGCAGTGCTGGCTGCCCACCCTAGGAGCACTGGGGACCTGAGAGCACAAGGGCGCCTATAAGTGGTGGCCTCCTCAGTGTCTTCTGGCTGCCAGCAGAGCCGACTCAGCCTTCTGTTCAGAAGGTCTCAGCTTCAGGACAGAGAGGCTGGCCTGGGTAGGGGGTGGGGTAGAGGACAGAGACAGCAGGAAGTAGATCAGACCAGTTGGCCAGGCCAGTGAGGTTCGTTCTCATAAACTAGGCTGAGTTTCTGGGTGCGGAAGACACTGTAGCCCCTGCATCATGGGTCCTCACATACACACACAGAAGAGCAGTTCAGCAGCCTGACCATTGGTCAAGTGCTGCCTGTTGCCTGGGGGTCTCTGGTCCTGCTCAGGAGGACAAGCCAAAAGAGATGAATCTTACATATGACTGGAGTTTAGGGTGAAGTACAAGCCCAGAAAATAGGTCTTATTCCTGCTACTCCCTCTCATATCTTCTACAATTCAGACAAATGGGATGAGTCATTGTTGTTTAGACAGATCCTCTGCTTCTCCTCTTTTGTGCATTTGCTCCTGTTTTTCCCTCCCTACCCCTGTCTGTTGGACTCCTACACATACTCCCAGGCCTATGTCAAATGCCTCCTCTGCTCAGCTCCCCATTGGATGCAATGAAATCACTCCCCTCGGGAACTGCCAGAGTATATTGCACATATCTATCATCTGGCATTTCTCTTACACAGCCATTTCTTATCCCCTTCTACTGCAAGCACTTGGAAGGCAGAGACTGGGTCTTTGTCTCCCTTTAGTCCCAGCCTGTTTCAATATTTTGCTTTTTATGTGTTATAGCAGTCACCCATGAATGTCTATGGAATGGAAGTTAATTCTGGGCTGACAGTAATTATAAAGCATCATGGCCCTTGCTAGCTGTCATGGGGAGGCAATCCTGGGCACTGTCTCCATTACTACTGTCACCAAGCATGTAGCATGGTGTATGAGTCCATCCTCATGCTGACAATAAAGACATACCCAAGACTGGGTAATTTATAAAGGAAAGAGGTTTAACGGACTCACAGTTCCACATGGCTAGAGAGGCCGCACAATCACAGTGGAAGGTAAAGGAGGACCAAAGTCACGTCTTACATGGTGGCAGGCAAGAGAGCATGTAGAGGAGAACCGCCCTTTACAAAACCATCAGATCTCATGAGACTTACTCACTTTCACCAGAACAGCATGGGAAAAGCCTGCCTCCATGATTAAATTACTTGCTACTGGGTCAATTCAAGATGAGATTTTGGGGGGGGGGCACAACCAAACCATATCACATGGCATAAGCAGATGGCTAGACTTTGTGAGCAGAGCCAGGGAGTTGCCAGGAAGGTCCAGAGACCTCTGAGTTCCAGCCTCCATGTGGAGCTGAAAGACACTCCAGTGTGTGTTACACTTGGTATCCTCCTTAAGAAATAGTGAAAAAAGGACATTTACACCACTGGGAGTAAAACTTGGGTGTACGTATGGTTCACACTTTATAGCAGATGAGTCAATTATCTGATTATTATGACTGATCATTTATTATAATGTAACACATTATTTCACATACCTTTCTTATCTAGAGTTTTTATGTTTGTAAATCTTGCCTCCTTAAGATCAATTAAGTTTCCTGAGAACAAAATCAGTAACACAGTGGTAGAAAGGATATGGGTTGTGGAGTCAGACTGAGCTGGATTTGAAGCTCAGTTTTATCATTTCATGGCCAGATACTGCCATGGTTAATTTTATTGTCAACTTGCCTGGGTCACATGGTGCCCAAATATTTTGTCAAACATTATACTGGATGTTTATGTGAGGATATTGCTGGGTGATATTTAACATTTGAATCAGTAGACTGAGCAAAGCAGACTGCCCACCATATATGTAGGTGGACCCCATCCAATCAGACGAAGGCCCAAATAGAGCAGAAAGGCTGACCCTCCTCAAAACAAGACACAAATGTTCCTGCCTAATGATCTTTGAACTAGAAGGAAAAATGGGTTGTTTGCTGTCTTTGGACTTAAAGTGGAATATCTGCTCTTCCTGTATCTCAAGCCTGCCAGCCTTTACACCGTAACTACACCATTGGCTCTCCTGGGTCACCAGCTTGTCAACTCACCCTACAAATCTTGGGATTTTCCAGACTCCATAACTGTGTGAGCCAATTCCTTATTCTCTCTCTCTCTCTCTCTCTCTCTCGGTGGTTCCTTTTATCTGGAGAACACTGACTGATAGAGGCAGCACTTCTGTATTAAGAGCATTCTGAACAGCATTATGTTACTACAGCCCCACGATGGGAGGCACCTTCTCAGTTTTATCACCTGAAACCTGGTCATCCACATAGCGCAGAGGAGGTTCATGTGACATTTGTCCACCTGCTGACCCCTCTGTCACAGTGTCCCATTTTCCATGTGTATTTCTGATCACATCCTCTTCTAGAGTGTTTGCCTCAGAAGTGCTTGAGGGGATTAGCAGCCAGCAACAAGTAGGTTCTGTAATTTGTCTATAACCAGAGGCTCAAATTAAGAAAAACAAATAAGCTTACACGGGCCTTGGGTCTTTCCAGTAGCTGGAAAATCCCACTGCTGGAAACCTAGTGAAGTCGTCTCAATATAGTATTTTATAGATCCTGCAGCAGGAGATGAATTAACCCGAGAGGACCAGAGTGGTGGCGCAGAAAGAATGCCTGCCAATGACCAAGCTTTTTAAAACAAAATGGCTATTTCTGTTTTGGGGTGTGTGTGGGTTGTCTTTATTTTGGATCCTAAGGTGCATTTCTTTTTATCCCCCCCGAGTTTCAAGAAAAGAGAGGCCCATCTTCAATTCACTATCCAGGCAAATAACAGTGAGCATGGCTCCTCTTCCAAGATCCCACTCCAAAAAGCTGACATCAGGTTTTCGACACAGACTGCCTGTGGACACATCATAAACAAGCGGACTCTGTTTTGACGGAGGCCTGTGGAAGCGGACTTTCAGTGCTCAATCCCTTAAACACAGACTGTTATGAATATGGCTTTGACGATTGTTAGCAAAAATGGATTTATCACACAGCCATGAAACCAGCAGCTGTGCCTTTGCCACAGAGTTTGACCCGGTCCTGCATATAGACAGGCATCATGTGTAATTACTCAGCATTTGCCACACAGCAGAATAAACTCGGGGTCTGCCCACTCGGGACATTTATCTGTTACAGTGGACTGGATTAGGACCGAAAACGAATAGTTGTGGTGTACACTCCATCCCAACTGCTCATTCCTTCTCCTTGACCTACCCTTTGTGGGAAGCCAGGAATGCTAAATATTTCTTGTAGCTCTGCCCAGGCCTCTACTTTATTTACACTCCCCCCAACTCCCGAGTCCCAGCCCTGTCTCCTCCTGTGGCAAACTCAGGCATTCTTCCCTGAGCTGTCGAACGACTACATTTTTTTGTCTGAGATGATACGTCAGAGGTATTTCAAATAAAGAAAGACAAAAGCATAAAATGATGTCTGCTGAACAGCCAGCTGTGCTCTGGCAAGGATAATGTGCAATCCCACTCAATGGACTTCCTGATATTGACAAACGGTATCAAAGTTTCTAGGCCAGAGATAAAACAACTTTTTGCAAAAAGTGAAATAAGAGAGGTAGTTGAAGAAACAGGAGGTGGAAGATGGATGGGTAGCATTTTTAAAAAACCCATGGGCCACTGTGTATGTTTGTTTCCTGAAGGGCAAAATTAAGCCCTTAGAACAGGTCTTTCATTTTTTGGTTTCTTTTCTAATTCTAGAATCTCCTATAACCACAGTGGGGAAACAAGTGGGAATGTGAATTCCCTTGAAATTATTGCTACACATTTATGAGGACATTTCTTCAACAAGTTTGTTTTGCCCCAAAATACACCCTCAAAATCATTTCCAGGCAGTATAACCCTGCAGGTAGAACCCCAGGGAAGCTACGCATGCTTCAAGTGTGCAGTAATTGCAAATTACTAAACCGAAAAATGCAGGTATGGCCATGTGTCCCAGTCTTTCTGGGGCATGATGCACTCATGCCTGTTGACCTGACATGATTACTAAGGCTCTCTTTCAAAAATGTCCAGTTTGGAGAATGAATTCTATGAACATCCTGCCTTTCACCAAATGTAACATTTCTGAGGTTCATCTCAAACACAGTGTACAAATAACTGGTTCTGCAGCCGGTCTGGTGGTCAGCCTGGCCCTGCTGAGGGGAGGGATGACATCTGAACACAGAGCCAGGTGGCATGGTAGTTTCAGAGGCTACAGTGCTGCCAACCCCTTGGGGTAGCTCCTGAGCTTTGCACCCCACTGCTGACTGCACACTGCATATGAGATTTTTGTTTTAAAGACCTAGACTTGAAAAATCAGACACATGGCTTTTAAATAGAAGGCAAAACAGACATCTGGGTCTCTTCTCCCCCACCTCAAGTCCTCATTGTCATGGAGACTCCTCAACATCTGTGAGTGGATATGACCCCATCAGCTGAGGCAGGCTTCTCTCAGCCCTGTTTCCCTCCATGATGGGTGGAACACCCTTAGGTAGAAAGATAAACAACACCCAACATACTTTAATCACCAAGTGTCAAAAATGCATCAGACAGTTTGAGGTGATGTTCATGCTTATCCAATCAAGCTATTTGCAATTTGATGTGAGTCTGGGGTTGGGGGTAGGAGGTCGATTTTGGAGACTGGGGAAGAGGAGAAGAGAAGTGGCTGATTTATGGTGTATCCTCAAGGCACGCACAAATATTTAACTATGAGTATGTGAATAATTACATCTGTGGTGGAGATTTTTGTCCACTCAATAATTTTTAGCACATTAGAGAGTTTTGCTTATCTTTAACAAAAATTCATAGTAACATAGGCACTCATTTTCAGACATTTTTTCCTAAAAATACTACATTTGGATGTGTTTCGTTTTACTCCTTAAGCAAAGCTGTTTTATAATTCTGACAGTGCACCTACAAAATTAATGTGAAAAATACCCGGTTCAATTTGTGTTATTTTTTATTTTAACTGGGATTAATTTAAATGAGTTGAGAAGTGACCTGTGATGTTGCAAAATGCCTCTTTAACTTCCAAGTTAACCATGACATTAATGAACACAAGATAGATGCAGGCTTTACAATTAAAACTTGTCTGCGAAGTTCTACTCTATTGAATTTGGGGTGATGTTGCATGGAAGAGATGGTTTTGGTTAAACTCTAGGTCTAAAAGAAAACAAAAATAATAATTGTCAAACCTATCCACATCTATTTGCATATACCATATGATATCTAAATAGGGGAAGACACAGGAGCATTGAGGAAATAAAAAGCCTGTTGGTTTTAACATGGGTGTATCTTTTTTCCCTGCTTTTTGCCTGGGCTAATGGACTGATGGTTAAACAGCAGAATATTTAGAATTGGAGAACTTATCAATGGACTTAAAAAAGAACTCTGAATCTTGTAATCTACTTTGGAGAGATCCTCTGAACAGAGGGCATAAACTAATTCAAACAAGGAATGACCACAATGAGAAGAGCTGAAATAAAACTCAAATAGTGAACACACGCTCACACGTTGGTGAGCTAAATAAACTGAAACTCAGTTTTTGGCAGTTTACAATCAGAGTATATTTGTTTGACAAACAGTGTTTGGACAGCAGCTTTTCATATCTTCTTTGTTAGATGCTTCATTATCTATTATCTCCTCTTTTGAAAGAATGCCTCCATGCCCTTGCTGTGGAATTTAAGACACAGCTCTGTTTACAGAGTGAGCTGGTGCTGACGGCCTGCCTCCTGTCGTCAACTCCTCCCCTTCCTTTCACTAATTAACATTGACATTTGACTTGACAGTTGTATTTTAGATGGCTCAGACACAACTCTTGTAAACAAAAATAATATTCTTGCTGTGAATTCTTGCTCTTTTAGAAGAAATAGGTACTATTTCCAAACTAAAACAAATGCTGTTGATTTTTGTCAGTTACAAGTTTCTAAGATTTTTGTTGTTTTCTATTTGCTTCAGAATGTACCAGAGGACTCCTCTGCAATGAACCTGGTCTGCTCTTTTAAAAGATAGCTCCTTTATGAAACAATCAGAATGCATTAGAGGTTTCGAAAAATATATTATAGAGTGTTTTGATATATGGTCTTGTATGGATGTCATTTAGTCCTGGTACCCAAATGGATGTGAAGAATAATGTTACTGATAAGTAGAGTACTCCTTGTCTAAGGAAACTATTTCAACCTAAACCAAATGGGCTTTCCTTTGATGCATCACAAATACCATGCTTAAGTCACTTCCAATACAGATTATGTATCTGTCAAGTTTTGCTAACTTGGAGATGTAAACTACTGTTCTAATTCCTTAATTATTCCTCTGGTCAAAGTAAATAACTTTCTTTAAATTACAATAAACAGTCTTTAAATTAAATGCAAAGATTTAATTTAAATTAAACAGTCTTTAAATTAAATTGAAAGTATATTAATAATTACTTTAGAAGTGTAATATGTATACAAACTGCTTGAATAGAATACAGAATTGCATTGGTCTTTGACACACCAAACATTATCAAAATATTAATAACAGCAGTGATAGTATATTGCCGACATTATGCATTCACATCAGCAAATTTCTTTCCCAGAATATCCTGGAACACTCTAAAACTACGAATCAAAGTCAGCATATACCTAATAGCAACTTTTATTTACTATGTGCATTCATTATTGGCTATCTTTTAACTATTCTCTCATTTATTTCACAAAGAATAATAGGTTTTCCATTTCAAAAGTAAGATGGATCAAAATTGGACTTTTTATTTATACAATTTAGTACAGTCATCCCTTTGCAACTATATTTTGAAATAATTTTAGACTTGGTTGCAAAAATAGTACAGAAAGTTCCCTTTCACCCTTTACTCAACTTCTATTATGAGCATCTTTCATGATCGACCACAGTACAACAGTCAAATCCATTTTAACATTAACCCAATACTAATAATCAAAGCCCTTATTCAAATTCAAACTCATTTTTTCATTAATGTCCATTTTCTGACACAGGAGCCAACCCAGGATCCCATGTTGCTCTTACATCCTTTCAACATGTTCCCAGCCTTTCTGAGCACTTCCTTTCTGCCTGTCAAGCTCTTTTAAAAGAATGACTCAACTGTTTTTACAAAGTTGATACATACCCATTACAATAAATTCAAGCTATACAAAAAATTACAAAGAGCAACAGAAAAATTATACAAACCCTTGCCGCCAATGAAAGAGCAACTATTAACATTGGATAAAAATTGTCCCACACATCTCTTTATACATCCATACAGTTTAAAAAATAAAAAGGTAGAATTCTGATGAAATGGACTCCATTGTTATAATAAAAGTAGCAATTAGACATATTAAATGTGATTTTAAATAAAAGGTATTAAATGTAAGTTTCCTTTAACAGAAGAAAAAGAAACTAAAATATAATTGGGTATGCTGAATTTCAGGTAAACATTTCTTCACAGAAGACATTATTTTCTAACTTATCTCTCTAAAGCCAAGAAAAAGATTATGAAAAACATTTTGACATTCATCATCAGCTTTTGTTGACTTATAAAATCACCCCCAAAACACTGTGGCTGAAAACAAACATCATTAATCATTGCTGCAGATTTGCAGGTCTGCAGGGGTGATCCTACTGATACAGTTTGGCTCATCTTGGTTGAATGAGTTAGGACATGGGTCAACTGGAGCCTGGCTGGCCTAGAATCACCTCACTCACGTGTTAGTTATCTCTTGGCAGGGACAGTGGGGTGACTTGGCCCTGTGATCTCTCATACTCCAGGAGGATGGCCCAGGCTTGTTCACATAATGATAGCAGGGTTGTGAAAAGGGAATGAAAGTTATGCAAGGCCTCTTCGGGCTGTAAGCTCAGGGCTGCCAGAAAATCATTTTTATCACCTGCTATTGGACAAAGCAAGCCATGAGACCAGCCCAGATTCAGGGTTGGTTACCCATATTACTTTTAAGTACTGGTGTTGATCATTCAAATAAGTTTTCATTACAGCATTATTCTCTCAATCTGCAAATTTAAGCATTTGTTCTGGGGTTGTTTTTCCTATTTTTGAACATATTTTCTGTTCCTTTTGCTCATTTCTTCTTTGCAAACACCAATTATGTATTTGTTGAACATTCTTTACCTATCATTCATGTCTTTTTCTTTATAATCTTTTTTTTTTTTACTATTATATGTGCATAGAATGTCTCCCCAGACGTTTGCAGGCCTGAATCATTCATGATGTTATACAGCTTTCAGATAAAATATCCTGCAGTGAGAGAGACTTTCATGGTCACCCAATACCTTTCATACTCTATTATGTAGTCCTATTTTACTTTTTTAAGCACCATCAAAATTTATTCTTTTTTTTTTTTAATATTGCCCCATCTACCCTAGATTGTAAGCTCCATGAAGGCAGAGATGTTGCCTCTCTCAGACACTGCTAAGTTCCCAGCATCTAGAAGCACTCCAGGCATGGAAGGGGTATTACTTGAATGAATGAATGAATGAATGAATAAAAGTCCTGTCTGTTTTAAGTTAGGTTTATTCTAATTTTGGTTGCTTGTAGTATTGTTTTTTCTGTAATATTTTTCATTTACACTTATCTCCTATAATTTCTTTGAGATTATAGAGAACTCTGTCTGAACTCTTTCTCTGTTTTCTTAGATGATTTCTTTTGTAGTTCTTTATCTTCCTCCTACATTCCTTTCTTCTTTAATTTCTCTCTCATTTCAAAGCATGTCTGCGGGATGGTTCTTTCAGATTGTCATCCATCTTGTATACTTGCTGAAAAATCGTCCATGGAGGAAGGAGAGTCGTGGGGCATATTCGTAAACTTAAACACAGTATACCGCCTCCTACAGCCTCTCACCAAGTCTGTTGTTTTCCTTATTTGAAACTGCATATTGCTACTCAATTTCTGTCATTGAAAAGGTTGGTAATTTGGAAAATGCTATTTTCCTCCACTCTCTCCATCTTTCTTTGCCTCTGGTCATTCCCACAGCAAGGCGAATGAATATTGGATAAAAATCGGGTACCACTCTGGTTCCTCTGCTTTTCTGCCTGCCATGTTCCATGGTATCAAGTTGAGTCTAAAGAGAGAGTCCTCTTCTGCCATGCCCCTGTGATCCTGTATCTTACCTCCCTTGAAGAATCACTGGATGACATTTCATGGTAATCTCACTTTCTTCTGGGGAAATATCTGTCTTGCCCAAGGTCCGAGGATATGTTGTTAGTTCTTAGTGTTCTTCCTCATTTTGGTCCCAATTTCACAGCATTTGGCAGGTTTGCTACATAGTTTGTGGTTTAAGATTGCAGTCATATCCTTATTTTATTGGCAACTAAAATATTTTTCTGTTTTTAGTTCTTTTTGAGATTTTTGAAGACAGGGAGGGTAAGAATTAATGCCTATACACCATGATCCTTAACCAGAAGTCATTTTGTGCTCTTTCAACTGCATTCTGCAAATTTGTATTCCACATTGTAGGAGAGATCCTAAGTGCCATTTACCCACCAGGTTTAGGACTTAGAGATCTGATTCTTATAAAGCTTATTTAATTTTTTGTCGCATAGCTTTGCATTTATCACTGTTCTGTTTGACCTACCTCCAATCTCTAGAGTTTTGTGTTTGTTTGTTTTTGTTTTGCCTTTCAGTGTACCCTCAATATTCTGTTGCCCTCTTTGTGGCAAGAACTTTCTTAGTTCTTCTTCTTTTCACCTTCTCTAAGTTAAGCTCCAAAGTTGTCTGGCCTCAAACAAGTAGTGGGTTGACAACAACCACAGCCACCACAGTCACCACTCTTACCCTTGCCTCTGTTAATCAAATATTTACTGTATGCCAGTAATGCCACTAAAGCTTGTCCATGTATCATCCATGTCATCCTTCCAATAACCCAAAAAAAAAGCCAATATAATTGCCCATAATTTAAATGCAGAGATGTGAAAAATAACTTTTTACTAAAAGTGGCTCCAGAACTAAGTTGAGCGAAGCCACTGTATTTGTTTAAGAAAATGCTTTAAAAGATATTTTGGGGGTGGTTGAGATTTTGTGATGTCAAAAGAGAAAGGGCAGGAGAAATGAGAAAAAGTTGTTGTTTTGTTATTGGAAGGAAAAGGTAAGAGAAATAAAAGAAGAGGAAAAGGAGGCAGAAAGTTAGAGGCTAGCCCTGAGAAAGAGCCAATAAAATTCCTAGGACTGCTGTCTTGAGCTGTCAGCTCTGTACAGGTTGGCTGTCTTCGCCTCAGGACTCTCTTCAGCCCCAAATCTTCAGCTTATCTGCTATGCACACAATTCTTAGGAGCTGGTTTCTGTGGTTCTTATAAAAAGGTCTGGATTTCCCATTGCAGTCAAAGTCTCAAGAGACAAAACTGTATATATGAGATCAGGAACTGGGAAATCTTTGAGAGGCAGGGGCTTCAGGCTTTTATTTTTCTTTTGTGAGACAGAGTCTCGCTCAATCCTCCAGGGTGGAGTATAGTGGTGCGATCTCGGCTCACTGCAACCTCCACCTGCCTCCCAGTTTCAAGAAATTCTCCTGCCTCAGCCTCCTGAGTAGCTCGGATTACAAGTACCTGCCACTATACCTGGCTAATTTTTGTCTTTTTAGTAGAGACAGGGCTTCACCATGTTGGCCAGGCTGGTCTCGAACTCCTGACCTCAAGTGATCCGCCTGCCTGGGCCTCCCAAAGTGCTGGGATTACAGGCATGAGTCATCACACCCAGCCAGACTTTTACTGGCTACAGGATTGTAGCGAGGGTGATGGTTAGGAGATGCATTCGTGCAATATTTCCTCTAATTCGAGACAGAAAGAGGCCACAGTTGACATCTGAGTTTTATGCTGGTAAGGAAAATGAATGTCAGAGAAATTCAACTACTTTCTTAAGGTCACTTAAAATATAGAATGACTTCTTGCTATTTAATGAACAAGCCCAGTTCCTTTCTGCTCAGGAGATTTCTTCTTACTACACCTGCAATCCAGAGTATTTTCCCCCAGACCTGTGCATTGCCAGCTCCTTGTTACCTTTAAAATCCTCTCCGCAGATACTTCCATTTCCTATCAAAAACAGTCACCATGATACCTACCCCCAACACACACTCAATCTCTATCTCTTTACCACACTTTATTTTTCTGGAGAATAGTATTTATTACTACCAAATATAATATTATGTATTTATTTTTAGTCTAACTCTTCTAATAGGATGTAGCTTCAGAAGGACAGGGATTTTGTCCACCTTATTCTCTAGTGTATCTATGGTGCCCAGTACAGAGTTCATAACATTTAACATGTATAACATCTATAACATTTAACTCACTAAAGATTTGATAGCTATCCTCAATAAAAATTCACCATCCTTCTGTGATACAGGGTACAGTCTCTTGACTTTGTAATTTCAACCATTCAAATGCAACCCAGTCCACTCTCATGCAAACCACTTGTTTTCATCAGAACTGAGACAATTAATTCATTATACCTGTTCTCACCAATAGCTGTGTCTGCTTATTGGCTTACTTTGAAGACAACTTCAAGGAGTTCTTGTTAAGAACCACTGCTACTTCAGTCAGATACTGGTTATCTCAGAAATGGTCCTTTCTCCTGAAGAGAGCTCAGAGCCACTGAGCAGCCCTTCCAAATGTTCCTTCATCAGGGCCACAGAGGAGTGATTCTGAGCTCACAGCAGTGTAGGGAAGTGCTTGGAGGGTCTCTGCATCCAGCTTGGTCAAATCCCAGCCCTGTGACCTAGGCAGTCACAGGATCTTTCTTGAAGGTCAGTTGTGAAGAAAAACTTGTCAAGACCATATGCAAAGCAGCAAAGCAAGGGCAGAGGATCCAAGTAGAACACCTGGTGAGCTGACCAGCTAAGAAGGGACTCTTGACCAGAGTTTTAATGAAAACCAAAGCATATATTGAGGGAACCGATGGCAGTCTTGATGGACAAGGAAAAGAATTCAGATTGGGCACTGAAAGTCATGATGGACTTCAGAAAGCAGTCATTCCAAAGGCGGAGTAACTAGGCTGAGCCAGAAACCACGCACGGTCCCCTTCCACACTCATTAAGTGGGTAAACTCAAGCCAGCTTCATCCTATCTGAACCCAGGTTCTCATCTGTTTATTGTGATGCTGCTAATCCAAACCTATAGATTCGTGGAAAGGCTAAACAATTACAAGTAATGTTTGTGAAGTGTTTCTAAATTATAAAGAACTTTCCTAATACATATTGCTGATGTCTGGGCCAGTAACCTGGCAGTGTAATCAAGAGCTCAGCACAGGATTAGGAAGACCAGGGCTTGAATGCCTGCCCTGCCCCCTGTTAACTATGGCCTTGGGCTGATTATTTATCCCCTCTGAGACTTGCTCTTTCATCTGTAAAAGGAAAATGCATACTTGTGAGGATATGTTTACATCTAAGAGACTAGTAAAGCACCTAGCACATAATCTCCACTGCCACCACCACCACCACCACCAGCAACACCATTGTCATCATGGCCAAGGTTAGTTTGAGCACTCACTGTCTGCTGAGCATTGTTCTAAAAGATTCAGGTGCATGTAGGTAGATATTGTTATTCTGAGGCCTAGGGAGGTTAAGTAACTTACCCAAAGTCACACAGATAGGAGCGGTTGAGCTTGGATTAGAACCCAAGCAATGAAGCACAGTACACGGGGGTAGTTTTTGACAATAGTGTAAATCTGCTGCTAATGTAGGCCAATTATTAGAAAGTCCCTTTGTGAAATAAGACTATCAGAAGAATTCATGGTTTCTAAAGAATTTTATAATGGAAAAGAGAAATCCCTTAGAATGGTCCCTAGATCCTTATCATCTGCTATTAAAAAAAAAAGAGTTGATTCTGCTAGAGAATATGTAATTGATTTCGCTTCCAAGAAGAAAGGATGTTGAATTAACAATGGAAACTGAAATCCCTACATCTGAGCTCTTCTCCCCTATTTGTAAAATCCCTGAAAACAATCCTGGTCAGCTTTGGGGGCTGTCTATATCAGTGAAGGAATTCCTCTAAGCCCACCAAGGAGGCAATGGTATGAAGCGAAAACATGATTACACAAGGTAGTAACCTGATTTGCATCGCTGAGAGAGTAAGAAGTTGCAGCCCACAGCAGAGGTGGCTGGTTCACCCAGTGGTGATCTGCTGCTGCATTTCTCCCATCCACATGTGAGGCCATAAATCCACAGGGCAGGACAAAGTTTAGCCCCATGGCTTAAGCAATAAGCAACTTCCTCTGAGGAATCATATGCCTGTTTCTGTATTTTTTATCCTTGCTCTCTGAGTCACAGGTCATTGCCATCAGTGGGTAGAAGCTACCAGTCTGCCCTTACAAAAGACTTCTCCATCCTTTGGCCAAAGTAGAACGCTACCTAAAGGGAAAGAGGGACTCCATTTCATGCCAGGATTTTACCCTTAAATATTTCTCACTTGTGTAAAATACCAGCAGTTATGTTAGATACACAGATCTAGCTACAGACCCTTTATGAGCTCCATCCACACCACCTCTGAGGATCTGTAGTAACAATGCTTGAGTCTTTGCCAACTTTGAGACCACGAGGTATTCTTTAAACTTTCATTTCATTGTCTTATGAAGATCATCTCTCAGTTTGTGAAATGGGTCTTTAAATTAGCAAGATTTTGAAATACCATGTGCCCAGAGAATTCCTAGGAAAAATATGGTCATAAAAATAAAATCACACTATTTACCAAAAAAAGGCAACAACAACAGAAACAAAAACATAAATTAAGGCAATAAACTACATC
Source organism: Cacajao melanocephalus (assembly GCA_963573385.1). Taxonomy (NCBI): domain Eukaryota; kingdom Metazoa; phylum Chordata; class Mammalia; order Primates; family Pitheciidae; genus Cacajao; species Cacajao melanocephalus. Next base: position 36,807 of record CAUYLG010054109.1, on the reverse strand, counting down.
TATTGAGAATGACTGGGGCAAGACAGAAGGTTCTTTCTACATGCCTAACTGAAATGTTCTATTGAGTTTTAAGCAATCCTGTTTATAGCAGAGATAAATTAAAGTAACAGTGAGGCCATAAAATAGAGCAGCTGTTCCCCATCTCCACTGATGATAGAACAAGAGAAAAAGTCTAGTCAGAAGTAAGGAAGACTTCTTGGCAGAGAGACCTATAAAGCTAATGGGGACAGTGAGAAAAGGTGGAAGTGTTGAGAAGTCATCTCCTTCGATACACATTTAAAGGGCACAGATTAAGTGAATTTTATATGCACTTGAAGTCCTCCACTCTTGACCAAGGTTCTATAATAGCCCTCCATTTCTCCGTACATTTAGCTATTCTACTCTAAATAAATGGAGCCCCTTACATAACAGCCACAAGAATACAAATGCACATCTAAGACATTTGTGGAAACTAATTAGCAACTGGTAATCTGAAGTGAAAATGAGCCTTGATTCCTGTGCTGAAGTAGCTGGGTTTAAGGCCAAAAACTGAGTGATTTAAGGACTCTCTGACCCCACAGCCTATAAGCTCGCCTGATTAACAGCTGAGTTAACCAGACACACATAATGCCTGGCTCATTCCTGCCTCTACTTGCTGGACTTGCCTTCCCTAAAATGCTGCATTTTTTTAGGGTGATCCAGAGTATACGCCATGCCCACCAACCCTGCACCATCCCTAATAGCCCCTACCCAACAGGGATTTGGAGGCAGCAAATGGAAGTGCAGGTAATGGGAAAAAGGATGTAATATTTGAAATTATGGCAGAAATTCAAAGATGTTCTATAAGCCATATTGAATCCTGCTTGTCTAATAAAGTTTGATTCATCAGAATGACCTAGTCATTTTTGGTCAATTCAGATGTACTCTAACAACATTCCAAAGATAATTTCTTAAAATTACAAAAACATCTTCAATTTACAAAGGTATCTGAGGGATTTTATTTTTCTTTTATATTTGGTTGTTTTATTGCTAAATGCTTTTAATACAATGGTTTTTAGGGTGTGTTTGTGTGTGTGTTTTTAGCAAATATAAAAAGAATTATATACCATGACCAAATGGAATTTATCCCAGGAACTCAAGAGTGGTTCAACATATAAAAATCAACCTCTCTTATACACTAAGTCAGTAAAATGAGGACAAAAACCACATGACTATTTCAATAGATGTAGAAAGGGCATTTGACAAAATCCAACACCCTTTTATTATAAAAACACTAAAAAAATTAGGAATAGGATGGACAATTCCTCAACCTGATAAAGAGAATTTACAAAAAGAAACACAGTTAAATCATATGTAATGGTTAAAGATTAAAAGCTTTTTCTCTGAGATCAGGAACAAGACATTCACTCTTGCCACTTGTATTCAATGTTGTATGGGAAGTTCTGGTCAGGGCAATTAGGCAAGAAAAGAAAGAAAAGACATGAGAAGTAGGCAAAAGTTGATATTGCAGTTTGAGTGTGAAAACTGTAGGGCAGGCCAGCAGGCACAGTACAGACAGGATTTCTGTGTCACTGTCTTGAGGCAAAATTCCTTCTTTTCAGGGAAACCTCCATTTTTGCTCTGAAGGTCTTCAGCTTATTGGATGAGGATGACTCACATTATCCAGGGTAATCTCTTTTACTTAAAGTCAATCAATTGTAGATGTTAATCACATCTACAAAATACCTTCACAAATGACTGCGTACCATAGACTAGCCAAGTTATGCATAAAATTTAACCATTATGACAAGGGTACTAAGACAATTCAATGGGGAAAGAATAGTCTTGTCAACAATTGGTGCTGGGACAACTGGTAATCCACATGCAAAAATGTTAAGTTGAGCTCCTATCTCACCACATAAACAAAACTTAACTCAAAGTAAACCATAGACCTAAAAGTAGGAGCTGAACTGTAAAATTCTTAGAAGAAAATATAAGAGTAAATTGTAACCTTGGATTAGGGAATAGTTGGTTAGATATGACACGAAAAGTACTATTAACAACAAAAACACCTGTACTTTTTAAAAATACAAACAGGCATGAACCACCATGCTCAGCCTGTGTTTTTTTTTTATGAGTTTGCCTGTTGTTGATATTTTACATAGATGGAATCATAGAATATGTGGCCTATTGTATCTGGCTTCTTTCACATGGCATAATGTTTTCACTGTTCATATATATTGTAGCACATATCAGTACTTCATTCTCTTTTGGCTAAATAATATTCAATTGTAAGGATATATCACTTTTGTTTATCCATTTATCAACTGAGGAACATTTGAGTTGTTTCCATCTTTTGGCAATTGCAATATAGATATTAGGAATATTCATGTATAAGGTTGTGTGGGAACATGTTTTCAATTCTCTTGGGTGTATATCTAGTAGGAGTGGAATTGCTGGATCATATGGCAATTCTGTGTTAACTTACTAAGGAATATCCAATCTGTTTTCCACAGTGCCTGCACCATTTTATATTTTCCCAGCAATGTATGAGAGTTCCAGTTTCTCCACATCCTCACCAACACTTGTGATTTTCTATTTTCTTTTATTATAGTCATCCTAATAGGTGTGAAGTAGCATCTCACTGTGGCTTTAATTTGCATTTCCCTGATGGCTGGTGATGTTGAGCATCTTTTCATGTGGTAACACAGTCAATGACAGGTTGCTTAAATATATACATACAAACACCCCCCCACACACACACACACACTACTAATGAGCATGTTACTGACAGTCATTTAACACAGAACCAGCAAATTTAGAACACTTGCTTTTTGCGTGTGCGCAAAAGAAAAATGCATACAACTCATCTTTAAATCTGATAACTTGAGAACATGTTAGAAATGCAGGATCTCTAGCCCCTCCCCAGATCTACTAAATAAGACTGCATTTCTCAACAAGATCCTCAGGGGATTCATATGTACAATGAAGTTTGAAAAGCCCAAGTGTATAGAAATTTAAAAGCCAACTTAAAATTTGTGTATCTAATTCAACAGCCATATGAAAGCTAATGACAGTATCTACTTCACAGAGTTGTTCTGAGGATCAAATGAACCCATGAATACAAAATTCTTAGAATGGCACCTAGCAGAGTAAGGACCATATAAGTATTCACTATCAGTATTAATTTGTATTGACTGTTGTATTGATTTTGGTTGGTTATAGCTTTCTAAGTGCTTTATTATATCTCTTTGTCCTCATAAGACTTCAGTGAGGTAGGAGAAAAATATATATCTTGCTTTCCCAATTTTATGACATAGGAAACAGACTCAGAGAGGGTAAATAATGTGCTTACCACCAAATATTACTTTTAATTATCTGTTTTTGCCCCAATTTCCATTACTTTTAATGCCAAAAATTACCTTTGTACCAACCCTATAGCTAATAAATGGCAAGATTCAAGCCCAGGAATTTCAATACACTGTCTATGTTTAACTTTCAAGTATACATTACAAGTTGCTGGAGAGAAGTTTTAGCTTAGATTAGCATCTCTCAACGATGGAGCATAAAACCTCAGAGTTTGGTGTTGGTGTTTTGGCGTGCCTATACCATTAAAGGTAGATCTGAAGATCCATTTCCACTTTTACTTTTAAAAAATTGGCAATATAACTTTTAAAGTACTTTCTCTTTTATTGGAATGGGTCAGAGTGTCTACACAGAGGTTGAGAAGCCCTGGAGGGTGTAGGCTGGTGAGCACTGGGGAAGGATGGCTATGGCTTCATCTTCACCCACACTCAGCTCAGCACACTGCCCACTTCCAGGGTGGCTCTGACCACTATACAGTTTATAGTTGTGTTTATTATTAGTCTCACACAATTTAAGTAGACTGTAATAAATTATTTGCTAAAACCAGGAAGTATAAGGAACACTCACATTAAAAACAAGCTGATAACAAGCATAAAAAAGACAAGTACCCTGCAAGTTTCTCTCACAATGCTAGTTACCAGATTTGTTAATGCTCATCTCTTCAAATTCACATTAAGTCTGCAGGATTTCAAAACCTAGTGTTGAAGAGAGAAACTCGACACATGATCTGGGGGAATGATATTAATAGTGTTAAGCACTGAATTGTGTCCCCTAAAAGTAATATGCTGAAGTCCTAACCCCCAGTATCTCACGATGTGACTGTATTTGAAGATAGCGTTTTTAAAGAGGTAATTAAACTAAAGTGAAGTTATCAGGTGGGTTTTAATCCAATAGGACTTGTATCCTCATGAAAAGAAGAAATTCAAGCTGGGTGCAGTGAGTGATTCACACCTATAGTCCCAGCACTTTGGGAGGCCGAGGCAGGAGAGTCACTTAAGCCCAGAAGTTCAAAACCAGTCTGGGCAACATGGCAAAACTCATCTCTACCCAAAAAAAAAAAAAAAAAAAAAATTAGCCAGGCATGGTGGCACACACCTGTAGTCCCAGCTACTCGAGAGGCTGAGATGGGAGGATCACTTGAGCCTGGGAAGTCAAGGTTGCAGTGAGCTGTGATTGCATCACTGCACTCCAGCCTGGGCAATAGAGGGAGACCCTGTTTTTATAAGAATTATATGAAAAATAATATTTCATGGTCAGAAAGTATTTTATAAGAATATTATGAAAAAAATATTTCAAGGTCAGGAAAGTGTTTTGATGCCATAAAATAAAGTTAAATTTGAATCTACATTTAAATATGCACTCATGACTCAAATTATGTTTTCTGACATAAGCATCAATTGAATAATGAGAAAGTAGAAATAAATGAGCTTAAAAGTATGTTATATATGATTTCTAAACAGTAGCTTAAAATAACATTGTAATAGAAATTTCCATATTATACTTCTATCAAGTGAAAAATTTCATACACTGTATCATATCATATCCAAATAAAATTCATTCACCCTTCATTCATTTTGCAAATATTTACTGAGCTCTAACTATGTCCCAGGTAGTAGGCTAGGCAGTAGGGATAAAAAATAACAAAAAAGATATGGGTTTTGTCTTAGTGGAGTCTGTTGTCCAAAACCAAATAACTACAGCTAAGCAAGCCAATTCAATCATTTCAAGTTGTAAAAGTGTTAAGAAGGCAGTGGGTCAGGAGTGAGAGCAACAGTAGGGTAATTTCCTCTAGGTAGGGTGGTCAGGAAAATTTTCATGACACTTAAGCTAAGACCTGAAGGATGAAATAGAACTGAACTGAAGGCAAGAACATTTTGGATGGGAATGAGTGGTTGTGAGCCACTGGAAGAAGAGGAAACAGTGGTGACAGAAGTTGGAGAGGTGGCCAGGAGCCAGGCCATGCAGGGTGTCAGGGAAATCATGAGGAACTCAATGCGGTAAAAAGCCATGAATAGTGTTAAGTGGGGAGTGAGGAGTGATACCATCAGGGCTGTTTTGGGAAAGCACTTGTGCTGCTGTGTGGCGGTCAATTGCAGGAAGCCAAGCCCTTGTGGAGAGACCCAGTAAGAGACTCTTGCAACATTCCAGGTGTCAATGAGTCCACTACAGAGGCAGCAGCAGAGATGAAAAGGAGATGAATTTGAGATCTATTTTGCTGGTAGAATTGATAGAATTTGGTAATGGAATATGCAAGAGTAGAAGGGACAGTAAGAGAAAGGGGAAAGTCGAGGATGACTCCTAAAGCTTTGGGGAAGATGGTGGTTGCATTTCCTGAAGTGGAGAAGTGTGTATATGTGTGGGATGGGTGGGTGAGGGGACTGGTGGCTGAAGAAGGATATAGTCTAGGTCTGCTGCTGGAAAGCCATCAAGTCTCAGGCTCCTTCCATTTTTCTGCTCCCCCATCTCAGTGCATGGCTGTCACCCTCATTGTCACAAAATGGCTGCTGGACTTGTAGCCTCGCAGCCAGGTTTAAAATAGGAAGATAAAAAAGGGAGCAAGATGGTTTCAACCCTCACCTGAAAAAAGAAAACTTTACGAGAAATCCCCACGACTTCTGCTTATACCTCCTTAGCTAAAACTCTACTCCAAAGCTAGTCCTTGTTGCATGGAATACTGAAAAGTATAGCATGCAAATTGATACAATTAAGTCAATTACACCCACTCCTAACAAAATCAGGTTCTCTTATCAGGATGATACAAGAAGGGATGTTGGGTAGACAGCCCACAATATCTGATAGACCTCCTTGTGATTGAGTTAGCCTGCAAATCTGAGTAGGCTGAAGGACAAGACGGTTTTAAGTTTACTTGGATCTCAATTCTTCATGAGTGAGCAATATGCATAATGAGGGCTGGCAAATCTGGGATTGCCCTCTTGCTGCTTAAAAAAACCTTTCATTCGTCAAAAGACCAGCCTTCTGTCACTGACTTCCCCGCTATCTCCCAACTGTATCCCCAGAATTTTTCTCGTAGGGATCATGTCATGTGGAAGCATTGCCAATGGCCTTGGTGTTCTGCCATTAGTATGTTCACACCAAATGTCCTGAGAGCATGGCATGGCCACACTGAATGTCTGCTCTTTTTTCTTGCATACTGCCTTTTGATCCTAGGAAGGTGACTGCTACCTTAGCTCAGGGCAGTCTCTTCACCATAGTCTCCAGGGCATTTTGGATGACTCTGGTGTATCAGCCAGTTCTCAGCACTTCTCTTTGGGATGCTGCAGCCCTTTTAGTCTCTGTGCATTATACCTGAACCTTCTCATCCATGGCAGAAAGCAGGGATCTGTCTAAACACTGGAGTCCATTATCCTTGTACAATGATAGACTGTACTTTGCTGGAATTTAATCTGGAAACGTTTAATACATTTGCAACACAAGTGCCAGCTACTTTATTTAAGAGGAGAGATTATCACTTTTTTTCTCTTAAAGAGAAACTTCCAACTGAATATAAATCAACTTCCTCGATGTGCTCATCATACTTGATAATGAAAACATATTAAGAGAAATCTGTGGTCTCTTGGGAAGAACTTTGGCCAACAACAAAGAAAAGGGGAAAAAAAGAAGAGGGAAAAAAAAAAAGTGGGGAGAGGCTCTAACTGGGTTGAATCAGAAACCACTCTTTATCTGGAAGAAATTCAGCAAATGAGTGCCTTGTCAAGCTACTCTAGTGGAAATGAGGACAATTAAGACAGCACAAACCATCCCCAAATGCTTGCATTTGGGACTTGCTGAACATCTCAAGCTATTTTCCAAATGCTTGGGGTTTGGCACAGTACAGGCTCATGGTGGGAAGCCTTCCTGAAGGTCTGTCTAAATGCTCCTATTTTTATTCCATCCCTTTGCAGTTAATATCCGGTTAATTTGCTCTAAATTCTGCATTTGATATGTGTTAGATATCTTCAGACCCTGGCTGTGCCCATTCTCCTTCATGTGGTTGCCAGAAATTTCAGAGCATTATCTTCATGCCTGGTTTCCAGAACAGTCATTATTCCTTCCTCTTTGTCCTCCATTCTCGGGGATTAGGACTATGGTGACAATGCAGAGGGGACCATGATGTGTGTGGTACTGCAGAAAGATTTGGGAATGCTGGCTTTGAGAAGCAAAGCCTCAGGGAGAAGCGATAGCTGTCTTCACAGTTTTGAAAGAATAGCAGATGGTGAGAGATTAAACCCATTCTCTATGGCTCCAGAGAGATGGAGCTAGGACCACAGGTTTACATGGGCTCTATACAAGAAAGACTTTCTCATTTCAGAGCAGCCAGAGAGATCTGCCTCTTCTTCACCAAAGTGATAGGTCTTTGTTGGAGGTTTTTAATGATGGACGATTAATTTTTGAAGACTGAAAAATGATTTAATAAAGCTATTCAAGTATAGACCGAATAGTTGAATTCACAGACCTCAAAGTGCCTTTAAGTGCTGGGCACTGCATACCAACACCTAGCACAGTGCCTGGCACATAAGAGATGCTCAGTAGTTATTTGCTGAATGCGCAAGTAGTTGATGGGATGAAAAGCTGATAGTGTTATTGGGAGTATCAAGCATTGACATACCCTTAAAACATTGGGTCAATAGGAAGGAAGCCCTGGATATATTAAATGTAGCCATCTTTTCTCTGAGCAGGGCCATTGTTTCCTGCCTCTTTGAAGTTTAAAGAAAACAACCCTCCTGACTCTACTTCCTTCTTCAGCATTTCACCAAGACCCAGGTTGAAACTGCTCTTCTGCTGCCACACAATATAGTCTCTAAACTTGCAGCTGAGGATGAGTGGGAAATGGTGACCTCTGAGTTGGATTAAGCTTAAATGACACTCATATTCTTTGCTAGCCTTCAAAGAAATATAAATAAAATCATCATGTTACAGAGTCTACTTGAGGGGATCCTGGGGTAGGAATTAACACTCAGGCCAACTCTGTTCTTTCATTTAATAACTATTTTTGAAGGTTGGCTAATCTCCAGTTCTGTGCACCCAGGGAAAGGGTGCCCCTACACTGATAGGCTAGTGAAGTCACCTATCAGGGGAAGGAAAAACTGCACGTGCCCTCAGACAAGGTGGGCTGAACATAAGGGACCCCATCATTCCAGCAGTGAGCAACTATGTATTTGGCGTTGGGAGGCAAATAGAGATATTCAAGAGCTAAGTCTGTGAAGTACAGGGGGGACAATCTGCATCCATTAAGCAACTCTGCTTCTCAGTATTAATTCCCATGAGATATCATTTCACAGTCATAAGAATACAATAGAGTAGGAAGGTACAGCTCCATTTTACAGGTGAGGAAACAGGATTGGTAAAGCAAAGTGAGTTACCTGCTTTCACGCTGCAAATACCACTAGAGCAGGGGGCAAGCCAGGGTATCGGCCCCTAAGGCTTGTGATCTCGCCCTGACATCATGAACAAGAAATTTCATAATACTTTTCTTTTTCAAGGTTATTTGTCATTATTGTTTGTCTGGCAAATAACTGAACCCAGCCTTTGACCTGAAATATCTTTCTTTTTTTGAAATGAAGCCTCCCTCTGTCACCCAGACTAGAGTGGTGTGATCTCAGCTCACTGCAACCTCCACCTCCCAGGTTCAAGTGATTCCCCTGCCTCAGCCTCCTGAGTAGCTGAGATTACAGGCATGTGCCACCATGCCTGGTTAATTTTTGTATTTTTAGTAGAGATGGGGTTTCACCATGTTGGCCAGGCTGGTCTTGAACTTCTGACCTCAAAGATTTGCCTGCTTGGGCCTCCCAAAGTGCTGGGATTGCAGACATGAGCCACCACACCCAGCCTGACTTGAAGCATGTTTTCCTCCCTGAGTTCGTCATACACAGATTTTAAAAACTAAAGGAGGGGGGCTGAGCCAGTCATTTCCCAGTATATCCCAGTAGGAACAGGAAAGGAAACCTCTTCAGGGGAGGGAACATTATGGGTCTGAGTTTGTAAACAGCCACCTATTTGTGGAGGTCTGAGCCCATTTCCACCCCCTTCCAAAGATGAGTTCCCCCTGCATCCTCAAATTTCTGAGACTTGATTAATTTTGTGTGTCTATAAGGCAAGTACAAAATCACTGCAAATTCTACTCCACTAATTAAGAATAATACTTCTTCGTCGAAAGATAAGCTCTATCCAAGACCCACCACTTAACAACTACATGATCTCAAGCAGCACACTTTGTTTTTGATGGTCAGTTTCCTCAGGAGTCAAATAGAAATGGGAGTCCAGGTCCCAGTCAGCTTAAAGAACTGTCATGGGACCAAATGAAAAAAAGCATGTGAAGACATTTTACAACTGCAAAAGGCTAATTATATGAATGAAGTTAGTCATCATTATTTGTTAATACTTTTCTATGGGAATTAAAACACCTCTGGTTTGAAGTTAGAAAAAAGAGAAAGCTATGAGTTGAATAGATTGACTATCGTTGCATAAGTTCATTTTTAAAAACTGACAATTTTTTATACTATGCTATGTGAAAATGGAAATTTCATACTGGGTCTCAAGATTTCTAATTGAGCTTGAAGGCAGTTTCCTAAAATAACCAACTCCTTCATCAATTGGCTGCAACTAAATTATGCATCTCAAAAGAATCAGCCCCTAGTTCCAGAAACTAGAAAAAGAGAAAAATATCTATAGTAGCTTCCAGTTTTTCTTGGATCATTAGTAGGTGCTCTATAGAATTTCAATATTTTTTCTATGAGCATAGCTTCAGAATTTCAGTATTTTTTCTATGAGCATAGCTTCAGAATTACACAAGGCTTAACACAATTAAAGCTGCCATGACCCAGAAGGTAGGGAAGAGAGGGAAGAGGAAAAGGAAAGCCAATGGTGGGGCCAATTTCATATTTTTCTTTTTTCCAATAAATAATAAAGTGTATGAGTGTTTCAGAGAGAACCTGCAGAGCCTGGGGGAAATCTTGCAGGTTGGCAGGGAGGGGTATCTGAAAGGTGGGAGAGGTGGCCTGTGAATGTTATGGGGCAGGCCTTTGGGGCACTCCAAAACACTGATGGGAAGATGACCATTTTCTGTCTCATGATCATGTAACACAGATGTGAGCTGAGAAGTTAATCTTATCAAGTATTTTTTCTCCCTTTTTTTAAAACTTATTTTTGTTTTTCTTTCCTCATCCCTGTGTTCAGTGGGAGTGAGTCTTTTTTCCCTTTGTCATTCTTTCTTAATTGACACATAATAATTGTACATATTTATAGGGTGCAGGTAATATTTCAATACATGCATACAATGTATAATGATCAAATCAGGTAATTGACATATCTATCAGCTCAAACACTTATCCTTTCTTTGTGTTGGGAACATTCCAAATCCTCTCTTCTAGCTATTTTTGAAACACACAATAAATTATGAACTATAGTCACCCTGTTATGCTATGGAATATTAGAAGTTATTCCTCCTATCTAACTATATTTTTGTATTTGTTAACCAGCCTCTCCTTGTCCTTCTTCCCCTCTACCCTTCCCAGTCTCCTGTATTTTACTTTCTACTTTTAAGAGATCAGCTTCTTTAGCTCCCACATATGAATGAAACATATGACATTTGTCTTTTTGTACCTGGCTCATTTCACTTAGACAAAATTCTCACCATCATTAATCGTCAAGAAAATGCAAATTGTCAACTCTTATTTGACAAGAATTACCTGAAAGCATTTTGAGAGTGACGTCAACAAACTCAAGACCTTCCACCTGTTGGTAAAGCAAACAGTAAATACAGTAAAATATTTATATTAAATAATTTGGTTGTTTAAAAATGTACAAGCAGCTGGCCGGGCGCAGTGGCTCACGCCTCTAACCCCAGCACTTTGGGAGGCTGAGCTGGGCAGATCATGAGGTCAGGAGTTTGAGACCAGCCTGACCAACATGGTGAAACCCTGTCTCTATTAAAAATACAAAAATTAGCCGGGCATGATGGCAGGCACCTGTAATCCCAGCTATTCAGGAGGCTGAGGCAGAAGAATCACTTGAACCCAGGAGGTGGAGGTTGCAATGAGCCGAGATTATGCCACTGCACTCCAGCCTGGGTGACTGAGTGAGAATCTGTCTAAAAAAAAAAAAAAACTATATCTATCTATCTATCTATCTGTGTACATATATATGCACACAAGCAGCACACGAACATTAAATTAATAATAAATGTTGGTCATTCAGTCTTAAAACACATCCATTTGCTCTACTGTCATAAAATTATTACTTATATTTAATTCATATTTCTTCAACATAAAGGATAAATTTCGAGCACTCAGAAATGCTTAGACAGCATATTTTACATCAAAACCTCAAAGCATTTTTGGCCACAGTGTTTTGTTTTCATAATTATAAATGAATATTGTGACATGCTTTAGAATTATTTAAGGTTGCTTTTTTGGGGACTCCCATGATGCTCACCACTTCGAACTTTCTTAATGAAATATTTTTGACTGAATGAGTAACCAGGTTAGCAACCTGTCATGAATATCTTTTTTGTCCACTGAGCTGTGACATCATGGGGGTCCAAAAAGAAATTCTGATTTCGGGGTTCCTTTCCTTCTTCTGAGAGCTGATAGCAGAAAAGATCCCTAGATGTAAGATGGGGAGTGGAAGCAGAAGGGACTGAGATCAAGACATGGAAATCTCATCTCCTCCTCCCACCAGCAGTGTCCGGAGAGATGGGTAAGAAGATTAACAGCTTCACAGCCCTCTGAAGATGCAGCCAAGGCCAGACCCTCAGAACCTGGACTTCCAGCCCACCCCATACAGCCAGGGAGTTTGGGGGGCCATAGCATGAGGATTTATCTTCGGGAGTTTAGGGGGAAGTTCTTCAGCTGCTCACTTTATGATCTGAAGACCCTCCCCTTTAGCCCCCTCACTTCACAGTCCCTCTCACTTTCTGCCCCCTGGAGTCTCCCAGCCTGATGGTCCTCCTCAGACTTCTCTTGCACTTTGAGCTTGACACTACTCTGCCCTGCTATTCCTGCATGAAGAACCACAAAGAACTGTGCCCACCAGAGTTCCTGATAATGTGACTGTCACCAGAGAAGAAAGGTCAGAAAGATTCAATTGGCTCAACCATACCTTCTTCTCAGTCCCTCATTGTACTTTAAATGGCACAAGCCACATTAGGGATAAAAGGCCATTGAAGGAGAGTAACGTAAGAGACAATGTTCAGTTTTCAGTGTTCATTATCAACGATGATAATGAGAAGCACAAATTGAGACTCTTTCTGGAATTTTTTTTAACTGCCTTCAGATACCCAGCCATCATCACCACTATCGCCACCACTATCATCTTCACTGTCTTCATCATCATCATCATCATTATGATCATCACAGTTCACATGTACTGAGTACTTATTATACAGTGGGTAAGATTTTAAGCCCTTGTATATTTAAATCTTCATAGTAACCCTATGAGGGAGGTACTGTCATCCCCATTTTACAGATGAGAATAGGAAAACACAGTGAGTTCAGGTCATTTGCCCAGCTAGTCAATGGGAGAACCAGGATCTTAAATCCCAGCTAGTCTGATTCTAGACCTGAAATCAGGGTTCACAGATTCCATTGCTATATTATGTCTGTCACAAAATACAAATGGATTTTGAACATTTGATATTATTTTTGCATTTAAAAAAACTTTTCCTTATTTACTGTAATATCCAAAAGAGCTGAGACTTTGTTTTTCATTAGTATTGTTGTTGTCCTTATTTTAGAAATTTTAGATATAATGTAATTCACCTTTGGAGCAGATTTTCTATATTTGTGTGGAAAGGATCAAAAAGGGCACTTTAATTTCACAAATATAAAACATGCGCTTTTATTTTTCTTGGAGAAAATTGAAACTATTATAAACCCGGATGTAGATGCTGCAGACCTTTTATTAAGTTCTGTTTTGTAATATAAATGGAATGTATTTTTAAGATGACTATATCCTTGCAGAATTAGAGCCATTTTTTTTTTCCTTAATATGGATGGGAGCCGTGTGGTTAGGATAGCACATGAACTGCTATTTAAGACTAGATAACCCAGCATTTGGAGGGCAGAGCTCACCATCTGGGTAGTGGCAAGAGTTTCCCAAAAGGAGTTGGACGTTTCCACTGTGGGTCATTCTGTGATAGGAAGAAAGCTGGAGACCAGGCCTGCGAGGTGGGGAGAGGTCTGGAGAGGTTCAGTGGGGGCTGGACTGGGCTTCTGGGGACAAGGCAGAGAGCTGTGGTAGGGGAGTGGGAGTTCAGAGGTCAGGAATTGGTCTTCAAGCCCTAAATGAAACCCCTGGTGGTATCAACTATGTTGCTGTATTAGCCTGTTCTCACATTGCTGTAAAGACATACCTGAGACTGGGTAATTTAGAAAGAAAAGAGGTTTAAGGTTTAATCCACTCATGGTTCTGCTGGCTATACCAGCATCTGCTTCTGGGGAGGCTTCAGCAAACATATAGCAGAAGTCAAAGGGGAAGCAGGCATATCTACATGATGGAGTGGTGCGGGGAGAGAGAGAGAGAGAGAAAGGGAGAGAGAGAGAAGGTGCCACACACTTAACCAGATCTCACGAGACTGGATTTCTATCACAAGATGGCACATGGTGGGATGGTGCCAAACCATTAGAAAACACCGCCATGATCCAATCACCTCCCACCAGGCCTCTCCTCCAACACTGGGGATCACAATGAGACATGAGATTTGGGTGGGGACACGTAACCAAAACATATTACTTACTCTCTATTGTTCTTGGATTATCCTTGTTTTTTCAGTTAAACTCCAGGGCCTTGTCTTAACTGTGCTTTGGACATTTGAAAAACAGGCCAGGGTTCACGATGGGATTCGCCAGTGCTCTGGGAACACCTGTGGCTGGGGGCAATAACTAACAAGGACATGCCAGTTCCAGGCATCCCAGAACTTACAACATGTGGGTACCCAGTAAAAGAAAGCATGTCTCATTTGAGAAAGAGGCTTGGACTTTGGTAGTCTGAATATTAAAGATTTAATTGACCAGCCTGGCCAACATAGCAAAAATCCATCTCTACTGAAAATACAAAAAAAAAAAAAAAATTTGCCAGGAATGGTGGTGCACGCCTCTAATCCCAGCTACTTGGAAAGCTGAGGCAAAAGAATCACCTGAACCTGGGAGGCTAAGGTTGCAGTGAGCTGAGACCATGCTGCTGCACTCCAGCCTGGGCAACAGAGCAAGACTCTGTCACAAAAGAAAAAATAGAAGATTTAAGTACAGGTTAAAGAAGTCTGGGGATAAATTTCAGTTGTGTTGAAATAATTCATACTGTTGAACAACAGCAGAAAAACTAGGTCAATATGTAGTGGAATATGTGATGCTTCATTTTGCTAATCAAGTATTTCTCAAAATGAAGAAGCAAATAGACCTTTTATAAAAAGGAAAAATTCTTACAGATTCTCAATGTTACATTTTATTATAATATTACTGAAATGTATACAACTATAAATCTACGTATAAAGTCCTTTACTTCTAATACAACCATAAATTCAAAACAATTTGAAGTTAATGCAAACAGACTTACAAAAGCACACTGTTGAATTAATGATAGCAATTTAATGGGACTGATGGTGTTATTTTGATAAGCAAATTGCTAAAATGAGGTTTAGGAGTAGAAGTAGGAGGCTTGGTTCCAGTTCTACATTTAATTCTGTTCCTGAATTTTGACTTCAGAAAGCTACTGTAGTAAGTATATTTATTAGGAGAATTATACTATAAAAAGTTGCAAAATTCAAAAGTTTTGTTTTCTAGGTCAGGATAAGCAGAACTCAAATTTAATTTTAAAAAGTTCTGTCAGTAAACAAGCCTCAAATGCCAATTTTGATGGTTTGCCATTTGTTGACCTTACAAGGCTGCCTTACATACTCAAAGATGAGGAATTTTTGAAACCTGCACTTTATGGGAATCTAATGCAACTAAATGTGGTGTGAATCAGAAACAGAACATTTTCCATTGTGTATTTCCTCCTCCCTCCAAGTTGATCTGAACAACAAGGAGGTCTGGGTAATGTATCTGTTCGCTATATACCTAAATACACTACTCACAGCTCAGTGCTGGTGCAACATGCCTCTGACATGAGCAGTCACTAGCTCATTTCTCCCATTCCCTTTTTCTAGTACAAACTCTACATTCAAACAGTATGCCATGTCATTATCCTCCATTTGATGTAAGCATAAACAGAAAACAGAACTACAAATACAGCACTGAATTATGTAGTGACATTTCATGATGATGTGGTCATCCACATGGTGAGTAGAAATCTGATTTTTAAAATATTATTAACTAAATGATAATACCCAGATAAATTCCTGAGTGGAAAACAGCAATCCTCAAGGATACATCCTGGGGCTCTAGGTGGAGAATCAGGGGGGTGCTCAGGCTTCCCAGATGTGGATGTGAGAATAGGGTAATGATACCAGCTGTGGGACAGGGCTGCCCTGGCTTTGCCATCTTCTGCTCTGGGTGAAGTCTACCTGCCCTCAGATTCTTTGAAAAGAATTCTGGGTGTCCTGGATGCCTCTCCTGAATTCTGAGAACAAATTCTCACAGTAGTGTTTTGTTTTTTTTCCCCTCCTGGTGCTTCCCTCTGCGTGCTCTCTCTCCTGCCACCATGTAAGACATGATCTGCTTCCCCTTTGCCTTCTGCCATGATTGTAAGTTTCCTGAAGCCTTCCCAGCCATGCAGAACTGAGTCAATTAGACCTCTTTTGATTATAAATTATCCAGTCTCAGGTATTCTTTATGGCAGTGTGAAAATGGACTAATACACCTGGAAACTCTTTCAAGGTAATTGCTAGGATAATTGTAAGGCTCACCTGGTTTGTTTCTCATCCCTCAGGGATCTCTGTCCTTCCTTATCCGATGTTCCCTGTCTTGAAAAATATAGTTTCATCTAATTTATCATATTTTTCTTAGGTTGTTTCAGGCAGGTAATTTCAGTCCCTATTACTTCATCTCAGCCAGAATTGGAAGTGTCACAGCAGTGTCCTTTTATTTTCCTCCTTTTGCTGTGGCAGTGCCTCTGGTCATTGCTGAGGAAAAAAAGCATTAGTTCTGTCCCTCGATGCCCATTACTGCCACCACCTCAGCCACCTCTGCTTAGCAAGGGCATCACTGCTGTCGCCTGCCATCATTGCCATGTCAGCGCCAAGCCTGGATGATGTGCTGGTGGCTGAACTGAGGTGGTGGGACCTGTAAGTTCCTCTGCAGTGGTTGCCATCGGTGATGCTGATGCCTCAGCTTCTTTGTATCTTATGGGAGTTCATGAAGAAATAACTCTCCCAGTCGCTGTAGGGCCCAGGCTAGAGACTAGGTCGGATTCAAGCTTTATTTCAAATTACTGCTCCCTTCTAACATGCCCATACATTTCTTAAACAAAGTGGTAGACCACAGCTGTCTTTACTTTTCGACCTTTTTATTCTCAGGTGGTCTTTTCACTCTTTCATGTAAGCAGAGCTCTGAGATGCTGCATCTTGCAGTCCACAGAATGCACCCAAACAGGCCTGAATCCATAGGTGACCTCACTGAGGCTCGTATTGACGAAGTAACTATTAACTATATTTTCTTATTTTCTGTATTTGTAGTGCTCTGACATCTGGGGTTCCACTGACCAGGGAGAGACAGACCCTCCCAGGGTTAACTAATTCCTAGAGATGGTTAACACTTGCCTTGGAGCATGCCTTTGATATGCAAACCAACCAATCCTGAGTCTATACCCACACCTGCCCCTTTACCTTGCTCTTACATTCCAAGAGGGAAATATTCCTCTGCCTTAATTATTCCAGGGCGAGGGATGAGACAACTCGGAGCCACTCCTATAGGTCAGATAGCCTGCTCAGCTGCGTACCTTGCTTCATTCTCTTTCCATTCTTTAAAGTCTTGCTTTAAAGATTTGTTAGGCAAGGCCAGAGAAATGCAGTCTAGAGATAATTAGACTCCTCACTGTGGAGGTAAATTGCTTCTGAATAACCTACCCAGGCCCCTGTGAATTATGAAGATTTCTAGTCTGGCCGGTTTTCTTTCCCTGAAAACCACAAGCAACGCTTTGCCTGTGTTTTATCCTGGCTCCTTCTGCCTCCAGACCTATGCTGGTACTTCCTTGTGTGGCCTGCTGTGGTGTGGCATGCTGCCTCCTCTTGGGAGCTGTAAGTTACAAATTATCTTTTTAATGGCCATTGTCTCCTGATATTTTGGTCTCACTATACCTGAATAATATCAAAATCCCAGGTACAGTTTAAAACAGCTGAGAACCTGCTATGGTCGGAGAGAAGGATGGTGAGCTCCTAAGAACAGGGGTCTGGTTTCTGTTGTCTTTAAATCCAAAAGGCCTAAAGTAGCATTTGGAATTGTTGTAAGCCTAAATTGTGCTACCAGGGTCCACAAGAGGGGCCCTAAAGTACTTGTACAATTACAACTGTTGAACAAGATAATGCAAAATAAAAACCATGCTGGGTCCACAAATCTAACATGGAAATGAAGAGTCCCCATTATTAGGGTAGAGGGACAGGGCTGCAAGATGTGTGGCCATCTCTGCAACCATCTACAAGAACCAAAATCACTTTCCTCCCTGAATCAAAGAAATAACAAAGTTTAGAATCCACAGGAAAGAAATTATTGTGTTTTGGTATATAATCTGCTGAATCACATATCATGTTATGTTCTACCTTCCTAGCAATGTTGTCACTGATGGGTTTGCAGTGGTTTTAAAACATGTTCTCAAATTCTTCAACACTCTTCACATCAAGAGGTGGTGTCTGTTTCTCCTCCTCTTGTATTTTCCTGCTTTTTTGCATGACTAGTATACTTTGATTAGACGCCAGACATTGTGAGTTAATCTTGTTTGGTGCTGGATATTTTTGTATTCCCCATAAATATTCTTGGGCTTTGTTCTGGGACACAGTTGAGTTGTTTAAAAACAGTTTGATCCTTTCAGGTCTTGCTTTAAAGATTTGTTAGTCAGGGCCAGAAAAATGTAGTCAAGATAATTATTTCCTACTGTGGAAGGAAGACCCCTCTGAATAATAAACTCAGTATCCTGTGAATTGTGAAGATTTCCAGTCTGGCTGGTAGAAACAGGCATTACTTCTGGCCTGGTGTGAGTGTGAGTACTGCTCCTTCTAATCCTTTCAGACAGTTCTTTCCCCAGCTGCCTTTGAGTAGTCTCTCCACACACAGGTGCTGGTCAGTGCTCTGCTGAGTTGAAAGGGACTCTCTAGAGATCTCTGCGGTTCTCCCTCTGTGCAGCTCTCTCATCTCTAAGACTCTGCTCTATCAGCTTGAGTCTCCCCAGACTACCAACTCTATCTCCTCAATTTGGGTAGTCTGTTGGACTCTTCCTGGCCTACCCCTCCCTAGGATGTTGCCCAGTGATAGGGTTTGGCTGTGTCCCCACCCAAATCTCATCTCAAATTGTAATTTGAATTGTAATCCCCATATTTTGAGGGAGGGACCTGGTGGGAGGTGATTGGATCATGGAGGTGGTTTCCCCCATGCTGTTCTCCTGATAGTGAGTGGGTTCTCAGGAGATGTGGTTGTTTGATAAGTGTCTGGCACTTCCCCCTGCGTGCTCTCTCCTGCCACCATGTAAGACGTGATCTGCTTCCCCTTTGCCTTCTGCCATGATTGTAAGTTTCCTGAGGCCTTCCCCACCATGCAGAACTGAGTCAATTAAACCTCTTTTGATCATAAATTATCCAGTCTCAGGTATTCTTTATGGCAGTGTGAAAATGGACTAATACACCTGGAAACTCTTTCAAGGTAATTGCTAGGATAATTGTAAGGCTCACCTTGTTAGTTTCTCATCCCTCAGGGATCTCTGTCCTTCATTATCTATGTCCCCTGTCTTGAAAGGTATGATTTCATCTAATTTATCATATTTTTCTTAGGTTGTTTCAGGTAGGTAATTTCAGTCCCTATTACTCCATCTCGGCCAGAATTGGAATTTCTCAAACTGTTTGTTTTTTGAAACAAGGTCTTACTCTGTCACCTAGGTAGAAGTACAGTGGCACAGCCAGAGCTAACTACAACCTTAAATTCCTGGCCTCCAGTGATCCTCCTACCTCAGCCTCCCAAGTAGCAGGTACTACAGGTGCACTCCACACCTGGCTAATTTTTCTTTTTCTTTTTCTTTTTCTTTTTTTTATAGAGACGGGGTCTTGCTACGTACGTTGCCCAGGTTGGTCTCAAACTCTTGGGCTCAAGTGATCCTCCCACCTAGGCCTCCCAAAGCACTGGGATTATAAGGAAGAGCCAGTGCACCTGGCCCCAAACTGTTTAAAAAAGTAGGAGTTGCTGTATAGGAGTTGCTATTCCTCTACATCCTTACCATTCTTGTTTGGTTTTTTTTTTTTTCAGACTTTCTAATTTTTTAAAAAGGATTAACTAGTTCACACAAAAGATTTAATGTGCCTTTCCTCCCAGAGTAGAATTGAAATTAATCCAGATTTAGATTAAAATTAAAAGATAGAGGACAATATTTAAGCGAAAGGAATGAATCTCTAATCATGACATTTCAGGTAGTAGGGTAGCAGATGGGAGGAATACGCCAGGACCAGGAGAATTTAGTCCAGTGTTCTTTGCCATTGGAGTATTTCTATTTGTTTACTTTAAGTAAAGCAAAGTTGTTAACTCATTAAAACTAATAGGACTGTGAATGAAAGTAAAGTTTAATGCCTAGTATAAATCATAGAATCCTACAAGCATTTAATTTCATGAATAGCGGTACTCTAGAGAGTTTTGACTAAAATTTCCTGCTTAAAGTACAGAGAAAGACACAAAGATTAAGTGTCTGCACACACACACAGGATATCCTGGGTCAGAGGAACAGCATCAGCTGCCACTTGGGTCACATTGTGAAGCCCCTTTCCTCTCCAGGGACTGTGTTGCGACACTTAAAAGCATTTTAATTGTCTCTTTGAAAATGGCCATATTCTCTAGAGAAAAGTGAAACCTGCATTCAGCTCTCAGGAAGGAATTTAATTATCTTGAAATTACTGAATTCTCTAGGTGACTTCTTCTGGATAAACAGGATACTTATTTTTTTTTAGGAAAGATGGTTTGGTATTACTCTTAATAGACTGTTCTGTGCTCCCCCTCCCACTATGGTTCCATGAGAGAAGCAATGGAATTCTTCACTGCCTCCTCTACACCTGGTCTTCATCAAACTGCACAAACACCCAACACTGTGTATAAGTATTTGGTTTTATTTTTTTTAAAGCAAAGCTTTGGTGGTGAGCATATTCATTAAACTATAAAAATGTCTCTATAATCTTCTTTTTATTTAGCTCTTAGTATTTCTACATCCATAGTCTTCATTCTGAAATAACGTTTGTTTTGTGGTTGATGGCGGATGTGATGAAATGGTCTAAAATCTGCATTCCACAATGCTTTACAACAGACCAAAATAGCAGTCTTGTTCACGCTAGGATACCCCAGTGCTGGCGCTCACTCCGGCTAGCTAGAAAAGAGCTAGCAGTTCATTCCTGAATGCCAAAATAGAGTCTTTATGGCTTCAAACTTGCTCCTTCTAAGGAAGAAACAAAGCTGCTTCATGCTCCCCCTTTTCTTGGTCTAACTCAAAGGGTACACTTCACGAGACAAGAGTAGTAAGAGTCATGTTTCTGGAAATCAAATGGTCTTACTGCCTTGTGAATATGAATTCCAAGAGTTCACCAACAAAAATTAAGTAAATGTTTTCCATCAGAGGTCTTTATTTTGGAGGCTGTAAAACTCAAACTGCCAATACATCTTCCATGTAATAAGCTGTATTTTGAAGTTTTTCAGATATTTTTTAAAGGATAGTAATTTATACTTTTTATGTATGCCTCAAGAAACATTTGCAGCAAAAAGAGGTAGTTCAAATTTGGTTGATGATATTAGAGTTTTTGTCTCCCACTTATTACTGAGTAAACATCAGGAATGAAACCAAGGACCCAGGGAGATAGTTAAAACAATTGTTAGGTCTCATTCAGTATCAAACTTGCCTCTGAGAAAGCTTCCCAAATCCAGAAACAGAAAAGATCTTAAAAACAACTTCTCTAATCATGGCATCTCCTTTCTTCATGAGAATTCAGCACATTTCAAACTAGGTTGCAGAGTCTTGTATTAGAATGAAACCACTCAGAATCTAACGGCCACATTTTTGTTCTCAAATAAATTTGGAAGCTACAATATCACTCACTGCCTTCCTCTCAGCATCTAGAAGAAAACTTTGGGATCATCTCCAATGTACCCTTCCCTTCCCCCTAATCAACCAGCTTTAGAAACACCTCCTGCCCATGCCCATGGTGAGATGCTTTCTTCAGGCCCTAGCATCAGGCCCCAGTGGGTCTCCCTGCTTCCTGTCTGTCCTTGTTCCCAACTCCACAGTGCTGACAGGTTGACCTTTCAGAAACAGAAACACGCAGCACTGGACCATTTCCTTCCAGTCTGGCTTTCAGGTGGCCTTCTGTGGGGAGCCCTAGGGGTTGAGAAGATTGAATCCCAAGCTCCCTCTTTCAACTTCTGAGAATCTGCTCTGCATCCATCTCTTTTACATTTGAGGGCTCGATTGAAAGATTTCATTGAAAAGGAAGAATGTTGATCAAAACCAAACAATTAAACCTACAAACCACTGGCTACAAGATAAAACCCTAATTCCTTATAATGGCATAGAAGGCCCTCCTCCCTGGAAAGCCACATCTGTCATTTCTCCTGGTAACATCTGCTCCAAGCTCTCAGAATCCCTTGATAAGCCTCTGATACACCAGGGTTTTGGCATCCTTTAATGGGACTACCCTTCTGATCCTCCCATTCTAAACAACTCCTACCCAATCTTGAGGACACAGCTCAGTTGTTACTTCCTCACTGAACCTTCCTTAACTTCCATCTTCATGCTCCTCAGTACTAAAATCCTGCTTTTTTTGTTTGTTTTTCATTACAATCTTCTACAATCTTATGTGTCTTTTTTTTTTCTGGGACCATATTCATCTTTATATCACTGGAGTTGAGCACAGCTTTCTTGGCATATAGCAAGTGTTCTCATGGTAATTAACACTCTCATGTTGCATGCCATTAAATCTTTTCTCCATCACTTTTATTAATGCTTGTGTATAAGACCTTCCAAATTTAACCTTTAAAAACAGAAAATCAAACAAACAGAAAAACCCACTTATATGTACTAGAAAAATACAAGAACCTTTGGAAAGTGAGAAGAATGTAGGAATGACTGAAGGAAACTAAGAACCATATCTGATTCACTGAATCTAAACTAACAGTTCTGGATTTTGCAAAGGTCTGCTACTTGTGCACATGTGAAAACTTTCAGAAGCTTGAAAGCACCAGAGTGAACTGGTTTTGGAAGGGGAGACTAAAACTTCTTCCCTGTATTTTATGTACAAGTAAGCCTCACTAATTCAGACTAAGGGGTGGGACAACTGTTTGAATGAATGAAATTCTATATTATGGAATGCTCTAAATGTAATTGCTTTTTTGACACACTGACTTAGTTTATGTAAGCACAGCATCATTCAAAATGTGTACATTCATCATATGCAAGTTACCTTGTTGATCACTTAAGAGCTCAGTCTCAGGCCATTTGTTTGTATCATTAATTCCACTACAAACATTATTTTTCAAAGTTCGACTTCATGATATTTGTTCAGATGATCACAATTCTGATCTAAGGTCTTATGAATTAATAACATTTAAATTGTCATATTTCAGCAAATATGCATTAATGCATAGTATTCCTGAGACTAGAATGAAGAACTGGGCTAGAAAGAGACTGCTCTGTACTCTCTTCATGTTTCCAAATTATTTTCATGGTGAATTTAGCCAGTTTTCCATGGCTCATGAAACTCCAGCCTGGCTTGAGTTTCCTGCTTCCTTCTTTGGCAAGACTGTACCAAACCTTTTCAAGAGATGTGTTCTTACTTTAGAGGGAAAGGAAATATCAGATCCAAGCCATTTTACATGCACCAGATGCCAAGCACCAAACAAAAGCAGCTCAACTTTTCAAAGATTTGCTATCTTAAGTGTAGCCACTTGAGTCAAGACTTGGTACCCAGCATGGCCAAGTAAAATAAGGCAGAATTAGGGCTAAATTGATCTCCACATCTAGTGTTCATAAATCTGCATGAAAAAGTTCTGAATCAAAGAAAAGTGTGTAATGCTGGTTCACATCCAGCAGAGCTGTGTGTTTTGGAGAGGACACACGTGGCTCAGTTTTGCTGTGAAGACTGTCTCTTCTCAGTGCAGGTTGAGTTTGGGGCTGCTTATGGAGATGGAGCCAAGAAAATCCTGAAATTCTAGAAGACAGCCCCTCAGTAGATCATTCACTTGGAATCCTTCCCTCTAAATGAAGAGGAAGAGAGAAGCATCTCATGCAGATGCCTTGAGAGCCATCAGAGTGGCTTTCAGGAAGGGAAACATGGGAGATTCCTTGCCTCTTCTATCACTAGATGTTCATCTCAGACAAAAAGATCCAGAACTGTAAAGAAGGAGACAGGTCTTTTAAGTTTCACAGGTTGGTGGAATTTCAGGCCCTGAGTGGAGGAAACATGGCTGCTAAGGTCTGCTAAGTGGGAAGGAGTTGTATTGAGAAAAGGGTTGACTTTCTAGCAACTACGATTAGTTAGATACAGTAAACGCCTTTTGGCTATAGCTGACAACAGTCCTCCTTACCTGAAAACTATCTGCAGACAACAGTAGGACCTCCCATTGCACAACTCCACTGGGCATCATGCATATGCAACAAAATATGAATAGTACCCCCTGGAGGTGTCCAGTGAAGGATCCTTGCTCAATAGCCCACTCTGGAAGAGAGGACCCTACCTCCTCCACTGCAGTTGGTTGAACCGGGTCTAAACCCTTGACTATACTGAGCCAATCAGAGCCATCAGATTATCTCTTTTAGGAATTTGAAATTTGTATTGAAAAACTTCAAATTAATGCAGGCTGTTTCCTTACATGAAGATAAGGCAAACTTTAGCCAGCTGGAGCACGTTGTGTGTATGTGTTTGGTGGTAGTTGGGAACGCAGGATCTTCTACCTGCAGTTGCATATTCTGCAGAGGAGAAAGAATATAAGCAATAATCAGAGAGAAGGAGCTGCAAACGTCTCTTAAGGTCCAGCTGCATTTCTGTTCTTGGGTTTCATCAAACGCCTCTATCCTTAACACCACTGTTGTTCAAACTGACTTAACTTGGCTGTGGTTACTAGCAGTCTAAGAGTCCTAAAAAGATAGTGAATAAAATAGTTGCTTATGGTAAAATTGGCCCTGTTTCTAGGGGAGTCTACCATTCTTTTTAATTGATGCTAGGCCCAGGTAGTTCTATATGCAAAAAATATATAGAAAGTCAGGCTGTATATATTATTGATTAATTTTTAAGGACTCCTAAGAGCAATCAGATTAATAGCATAATCCAATCCTGCAGTTAATATTTCTCTTTATGGTAAAGTTATTCAAATTCAACCTTGCATTCCTTGCTGCAATTTCAGCCTCCTTCATAATGGTTCTCATCAGGTGAATCTGGAGAATAAATGACAACCAACCACTCTCTGGATAATAACTTTAAGTGCTAGACATAGAAAGAGGCAGAAATTCTTACTTGGCTCAACCCTCTAATTTGATGAATGAGGAGGCTGAAGACCACAGAGACTTAATGTGATTTGCCTGAGGTCACATGTCTAACTGTGGCAAAGCAGGGAATAGAACCCCGATTACAAACTGCCTCGAAGCCAACTGTTATCCAAGGGAAATGCCAAAGGCAAAGCCGGTCATTTTTCTGGTCATTAATTTTCATTTCCCAGTATTTGATCTGGATAACTTCTAACTCTGAGACACTTTTACAGGTAAAAATCTTGGCAAATGATTAAATGGTTTCTCTGTTTAATTATTGACTCAATGGTATGTAGTAAAATCATTGGGCATTTAAGATGATCTTGACAATGTTGTATATGTCAAAATAAAAGGAACCTTCTGAAGTTTGAGTTTATAAATCTCAATAAAGGAGTATATAGTCAAAGTGTCAGTCAAATTTTAGAAAAGTCTATGTCACATGAAGTTAAAATTGTTCCAAACCAAAAAAAAAAAAAAAAAAGGAAAAAGCATATATACTTAATTATGTGTTAATAGTATGCTTATGAGTCATGACTAAGTCAATTTTCAGTATGAGTTATAGGTGGAAATGGTTCTTATTATTACCATTTAATATAATGTAGGTTTCAGGTACAGTACAGAAACACATATGTGAGGTGATCTAATCCTGCTAAGTCTATAATGTTTCTCTAACATTGCATTAGTCAAAGAAAATGACAAATCCTGGGCAGCTAAATGCATTATTCTTCATTTAAAGAAATTGGTTGGGTCATTAGAACCCAGTTAAAATCCCCTTCCTTTCAAATCAATAGGGGTTATTATATTTAAGGCCCTTTTTACCAAAAGAAAATAAAAGAAGTGAAAAATATTTAATAATATTTAGAATACTGGGCTCAGTGACAAACAGAAAAGAGACAGGGCTGTAGTAGTGGTGGAGATGGTATGTGTGTGTGTGTATGTGTGTCTGTGTGTGTGTCTGTGTGTCTGTGTCTGTGTGTTAGGCTGGGCCCTCAATGGATAGTGCTTTCCCATAAGAGGCAGGTGCTTGGCTCAATTATGGCTCTACTTGGTAGGGAAAAGTGTTATCTTCTGGCACGAAAAGAAACAAAACCAAAAATATTCCAGGTAACAGCCAGCATAGCGGAAAAGGAAGAGAGGGGAAGGGAAGGAGGGAAGGCAACAGACTAAAGTGAAAAACCTCGCCATTCCAGCCCTGCTAAGAATTTGCTGTCTGGTCTCCAGCTGCTCACTTCCCTCTCTGGTGCCATCCGTGAAGGTGACACTAGAAGACCTAAAGCTCCTATCAATTCTAAAATTCTATTATTCTGGAATATGTATCCTGAAAGCAAAAAATACATGGCTTAAGAAAAGCCATCTGATAAATATGAAGGTGTTACCCCAAAATAGACTTTGAATACCATAAAGACTGTAGTATAGTCTCATGTATACCGTATTCCAGGATTATATGTATTATACACACTGGATTTTAGTCTTTGACCAGATCCTTGCCAACTTGACTCCAACTTTCAAAATGGGTAATAGGAAACGAATAGAAGTCAAAATGACACAAAGCTTTCCTTTGAGTAACTTTTATCTATAAGAAACTCCTGTTAAATAAATTATCAGAGATGCTACACCAGTCAGGGGCCAGTGTCCGGTGAGAGCAACCTTGAATACACTGCCAGATTCCAGCCTTCCTCTTTCTTCAGGTTGGTGGCCATATGTAAGGTTGGCTTTTCTACCTTCTCCAGCCAAGTTGCACTACTTGTAGCTCAGAGGACAAGCCATGCTCTCTCTTCTCTTACTTCCATTCCTTCTGTTTGCCCTTCTTTCTGTACTCTATAACCAGCCCTTTCCAAACCTACATATGCTCATGTAGACCACTTATCTTTCAGGTCTCAGCTTAGTCATTACCATTTCTCAGGAGCCTCCTCAAGACCTTCAAGCCTGAGTTTGGAGCCCCTCAGAGATTTGCCTGCACTAGTCCTAGTGTATCCAGTCAAATCTTGCTGCACAAATAAACAATCATGAAATCTCAGTGTAATACAACTAGAAGCATTATTTATCATTCATCCATCTGCAGGTTGGCTGGAATAGCCCTTGCTCCACTGATGGAGATGCACAAGCTCAAGGACTTGGTAGGGCACAGTGGCTCATGCCAGTAATCTCAGTAGTTTGGGAGGCTGAGGGTGGATCACTTGAGGTCAGAAGTTTGAGACCAGCCTAGCCAACATGGTGAAACCCCATTTCTACTAAAAATACAAAAATTAGCTGTGCATGGTGGTGAAGGCCTATAACTCCAGCTACTCTGGAGGCTGAGGCACAAGAATCACTTGAACCCTGAGGAGGCAGAGGTTGCAGTGAGCCAAGATTGTACCACTGCACTCCAGCCTGAGCGACAGAGTGAGACTCTGTCTCAAAAAAAAAAAAAAAAAAGGGTCGGGGGGGGACTCAAGCCCAACCTAGCAAACCCATTTCAAGTCTCTGCTTGTATTCCACTGATCAAGACAAGCCATGGCCAATTCCAACACCAAGGGCAGGGAAGTACATTCCACCCACTATGAGGCCACGGAAAGGGTGGATATGTAACAGTACTGCTTACTACACAATCATTCAGTCTTTCCCACCTATACTAACAGTGCCTATCTCAGCGTATTGTCATCATCCACATAAAGCCTCCTTTAGGCTATTAATTTTTTAAAAACAGAGGCTATGTTTTTTCATCTTTGTATTTCCAGTATGGTATACAATAGGCACTTGAAAATATTTGAGTGAGTGAGTGAGTGAATGGATTGGAAGCAGGTAGTATTCTACCAGGCTCTGTTCCTGGTCCTTCATAATGCCCCTCCTATGTCCCTTCTCAGCATTCTTACTATGGTTACCAAAATGAGAACAAAATTAATATGAATGAGCCTGGTTTCTATTGAGGTGGAAAGTGAGGGAGAAGAGACCCACGTGGTAAGTCACTTTATCTACTTCAGCTTTTGTCCTTGATTGCCATTGGTAGCCTCCCCAAAAACAGTTCTCATGATATCTACCCTAAGTGGGTCATGAGATCCTACAGGATCCTAGGTTACAGTGGTGGGGCTCTAGAACACATTTTAAAAAGATATTTCAGAATCCTATCTGTTACTCAGTAATTTGATTTTAGAGCAAACACAGGAAATGAAACACATTTCTAACCAAATACTTCCCTGATTACTTACACATGCAAATTCATGGACTAAGTTTAGATGCATAATTAAGCAGCTAGTTATTTTAGGGCCCATACTCATAGGCCAAATCAGATTCCCAAAGGAGGCACGTGGTTGGTTTATTTCTGTGTATTTGCTTGCATCCTCAACTTTAGGCTTTCAACTGAAAAGAAAAAAATGCATTGTCTCCGAGATCTCGGTGATCTGGTTGTGGTGCTAAAGAACAAGGTAAATCAAGGACATGGCAAGTTTTGTGATTTTTAAAGGATCTATGTGATCTGAATGCTGCTTCTGTGGGCAGAGAAATGCATGATGATGACCTCCTCATTGAGAGTGGGAAGAAAGGGCAAAGTGGGCACCATCCTCAGCAGAGCTGTCACTCTTGTAATGAATGATTAACGGTCTGCTGGCCAAAGCCAACATCAACTTCCCATGTTGCAACTGCTTTTTATATACTTTCATCATCCATATGAAAATGTTAATGCCATGTGATTTTCTGCCAAATGACATGCTCAGATGCCAGTTTTACACATGCAAAACAGATGAGTGGTTTGGAAAGTTTATATTCACAGTTACTTTACAAGCAAATGGCATCATCCCCTCACCTCCCGGTCACAGTGATCCACTGTTCGATGTGCTTTTTACTTTTCCTAAGGCATCATTTGCTTAAGACTTTCTTCATAAGGCAGCCACTTAACACCACTTTCACTACAAGCAGGGATTTGTGACAGAGAGTGGTTGGTTGATGAATACCATGGTGATGCAAGGCCCATCTGGGGTCACTGGTGGCCTACTTTGCCCCGACTTCCTGCATCATCCGTGTGGAGAAAGACCTCCTCTGGCCAGCTGTGCTGGAGCACTCAGAGAATGCCTTGTGCTGTCTGCTCTTTTTCCTCTCCACCTCACTTCTCCCACACATTTCCCTTCCATAAGCCTCCTGTGGAGGATGGTTTCAGAGCCTGTTCTCTGCTAATTGAGAAAAAAAATGTCCTCTGTTTTTAAGGGATTGTAGAACCCATGATGTACATATGAGCTACCTTGTTTTAGTACCATTCGGTGAGAATGTACCACATGGCTAGGTAGTACACTTAGAAACATTAATATATTTGAACCTCAAGAGGAACTCTAACAGCTCTCAAGATAGATATCATTATCTCCATTTCATAGATGAATTGAAGCAACTTTTCCAAATCGCAAGTAAATGAAAAAGCTGGGATTCAAACCCAAGCCTATCTGGTTACAAATCCTGGGCTCTCAATCAATTCATACAAGCCTCCTGCATGATCCTTGTGGATATCTACAGAAGACTCGCAAGGCCCAAGTCTAGTTTTAAATTAAGATACTATTTGTTAATAATGCCTTGCTTAAAGGATGTTTGAGTTCTTCATTGCAAAATATTATGGCAAAAAACAATGAACTCAATTTGGCTGAGGTATTATTTTTTCAATGTATACTTTTCCCTGAATATCCAAAACTAAGATTGCAAATCCCTCCTCGCTTCCACTACCCTCGCAGGGTATAAATAGTGTGACCATGTTGAAATCTGATGTTCTCTTAGCCACTTCATTTTTAACAGGCAGAAATGAATAATGTGAGAGACTGTAATTATAATATTCATAAACTATATCACATACACTTCAAAAACATCAAGTAGCATGTTAAATAAGCTTTTGGAGAATAAGGTAAATTGAAAAGTATACCACAAGAAGCAAAACAGAATCTCTGACTTTTCAAAACATGATCTTGCTTCAGATGAGAAAGCTCTGTGCTTAGTTTGCTGCGGGTACTTCTTTGTGTCCACCATCGTCTCCCATCTCACATAAGGGGGTAGAACAGTGGGTAGGAGAGTCTGTCCATATCGCAAAGGTGTTCCAAAAGGATTTATCAAGAGGAGGATGATGGAGGTTGCTCTTCCAAAATGTCCAGAGTCAATGAGACCTTACCTGTGCATTTTGTATCCTATCCCTGTTAAGTAAAGAATACATTACTTAAGTCCATCTTCTTGGCAGAGGGAGAGGTGGACAGTCGGGGGCTAATTTCCAATCAAAATGAAAAAGAAAAAGTGTCTGTGGCTAAGGTACGCATCCAGAAGACATAGCAAGGATCACTCTGTTCCTTTTTGTCAGAGCTTTGCTTTTCCTTTGTCTCCAAAATTCAGGAGTTGGAAACAAGCCTGGGTGTGTGATGTTCTTGGAACCTCTAGGAACAGCTTTAGCTCCCGATACCTTTTGCAGTACCCACATTAACAACCCTTCTCTTCTTGCTGATGAGAAGTGGTTGAAACACTTCCTGGGTAAGCAGTTGCATGGGGTGTATTTGCCTTTTCCAATAAACACAAGGCTGCACCTCACCTACATAAAGGTGTGAGCAGCACAAACATGTGACACGGTCCTGTGCAGCTGAAATCAATTTAAAGAACTAGAGAATGATCCATAGTCCAAATTGGCCGTTATGCTGCTGTGGGGATCTTTAAAAAAAATGCCATTTTCCTTTGCTTTGTTACTTTAACCTTATCTTTTAAGCACAGATGTTCTGTGCTTCTAAATTTCATGTGTCCAGAAAATTGGCAGATACAATATAAATGAGATTACACCTAGTCCCTCCTTGACAGTGAAATTGGACAATGCCTCTGTTGCCACTGCTTGGACCCCAAATGCACAAAACCGAGAAGTTTTAGTCTCTTGGTTCTCTCCACTTTCTGTTCCCATTAACACTGTTGGCTCTAGGACACTGTCCACTTCTTAGCAACAGCATTTCCTTCTTGGGTATTACCAGTGAAAATAGCTCAGGCTTGCCTTTTTCTCTGGCACTCACATGAATTTCTGTTGACACCAGGGCACTGGTGGAGACCATATCTCCAGAAGGCCCAAAGGGAAGGTTTACAGAACCATTGTCACCATTATTCCTTGATCATATATCTTTCTAATTAATTTCTAACTTTTTCATGAGTACACATGAGAGGAAAGGCACTGGGGAGAAAGAGTCCTCTGTGGAATATTATTTCTCATTTATTTGTACTCCAAAAACTAAAATCCTGCATACCTTTCAAGGCTTAGCTTCAAATTCACCTTTGCCATGAAGTCCTCATCCAAATTTAACCCAGCAGTTAACTCTTCCTCTCCTGAGCTTACCTATCTTTTGGGGGTACCTCAGTCACAGCACTCATCACATCATGTCTGATCATTTAGTGTTTAATTACAAATCTACTTCTAGACTGTAAACTGCTGGTTGGCAATAGCTACGTTCTACTCAACTCTGTCTCTGTATTGAGCATCCTACATGGTGCCTTGTATGTAACAGCTTTTCAATAAATGTTTGCAGAAATGTCTGCATCTATGAAATAGTTTTTGAAATATCACATTCCAGAGAGGTTAAGATGCACTATTTCAGTGGTTCTGAAACTTTATCATGCATCAGAATCACTCAGAAATCTTACACCAGATGGCTTGGTTCTACCTCCAGAGGTTCTGATTCAGTAGGTCTAGGGTGGACAGGCTGGATAATTTGCATAACTAACAAGCTCCCTGGTGATACTGGTGATGCTGGTCCAGAGACCACACTTGGAGGAGTGATAAACTATCTTTTTTTCACATTTTAATATCTCATATCCATCTAAATCTGAAATCTGTTGACATGTCAATTAGTTGACAACCTTTTTGCTTTCATAATAGTATATAAAATGATGGTTTTACAATCATCAGCATCTTAGATTAAATGAAATGTGGCAGGTTTCCTGTTACATATTTGAATCTGTATTACAAAACATCAATTACCTCAAAAATGAATGACTGCCCTTATAAAAGGGCTCAAGGGAACTAGCTAGCTCCTCTTTGCTCTTCTACCATGTGAGGAAAGAAACATCATGGAAGCAGAGACCAGACACTCATCAGACACTGAACCTTGGTCTTGGACTTTCCAGAGTGCATAACTATGAGCAATAACTTGATACTTTCTATAAATTACCCAGTCTGAGCTATTTTTTTATAGCAGTGAAAAATTGACTAAGACATTCACCAACAAATGCCAGCTCTTTCCTCCTGTGCTAACTAACAAGCAAGAGCAATAACACCAGGAACCCCATCAAATTGAAAATATTCCAGCAAGTATCTCAAGGTCACAGACCCAGATAGGTTTTGCTAGCCACTTTCCTGGAAGGAGTGGGCCAGGTTTTCCATCTTCAGAAAATGCTGTTTAGAAGGAAAGCAGTGAGAGCAGAGATAATCAGTCTAGGCATATCACAGTCAAATTGCTGAAGACCAAAGATGAAGACCAAATCTTAAAAGCACCCAGAGGGAAAAGACATATTACATGTAGGGGAAAAGCAATAGAGATGAAGGCTGACTTCTCAGAGAAAAAATGGAACCCAGAAGAATTTGGAATAGCATTTTTTTAAGTATTGAAAGGAAAAATTGTCAGCCTAGAATTCTATAAAAAATCCTTTAGAAATTCAAGTAAAATAAAAGATATTTTCAGAAAGACAAAAGTTGAGAGGATTTCTCTCTAGAAGACTTATTGTACAAGAAATAATTTTTAAAAAGAATGAAAAATAATAAGGATAAATACCTGGGTAAATGTAAAAGAACCTTTTCTTTTTAAGTGATATATATTTATATCAATACATAGATATAGACATGTAAGTAGATAAATACATATGTAATTCTTTAAAATTATTGAATGAAGCAAAAATAATTTATTGTGGAATTTATGGCATATGTAGAAGTAAAATATTTTTTAATATAGTGCAAAGGGTGGAAGGACTCTAAATGAGATTATTCAGTTAGAAGGATCTTCCATTGATTATGAAGTAGTATATTATTGAAAGTAGATTAAAATGATTTAAATATGCATAGCATAATATCTAAAATAACTCCAAAAAATCTCACAGAGGTATTTCAAAAAGGTAGAGCTTAAAGGTTGATACAGGAGATTAAATGGGAATAAATACATGATTCACCTGAAAGAGAGCAGAAAAATCAGGATAAATGAATGGAAAAAAAAAGAGAGAAAAAATTGACTTCAAAATATATGAAGCAAAACCAAGTATAGTTAATGAGAGAGAAAGACAAATCTATAGTCATGGTTAAACATTTTAATATCACTTACTGAGTAACTAACTTAAAAAGTAGAGAAAATAATATAATTTAAAAATATTTGATCAACATTATCAACCACTTTGACCTAGTCAACTATTTACAAAACACCACTCCCAACAACAGCAAAATATGCATTCTTTTTAACTTCAAATTAACTATTAAACAAGATGGATAAAAAATGCTGAGCCATAAAATAAGAATCATTAAAATTAAAAAGATCGAAACCATACAGAGTATATTTATGAGCATAATGACATTAATATGGAAATCAATAACCATAAGATATCTGAAAAAGCCCAAATATTTGAAAATTAAACATTATATATCTAAACAACATATGTTCAAAGGAGAAATTACAAAGGAAATTTGAAATCATTTGAACTGAGTGATAATGAACACACAACTTATCAAGATTTGTGAGATGTAGCTAGAGAAGTACTTAGAGAGAAATGTATAGCATGTGATTTTTTTTAAAAAGGGAGGTATAGAATCAATTACGTAAGACTTCACATGAAGAAGCTAGCAAAACAACAACTAAAACCCAAAGTATAAGAATGAAAAATAATGATGTTAAGAATGTCAATTAATAAAACAGAAAATTGACAAAAAGAGAACATCAACAGTGTTGAAAATGTGTTTAAAAAAAAAGATTAATGAAACTCAGGGCAAGACTAATCAAGTGAAACACAGAAAATCCCATTACCAGCATTAGAAATGAAAAAAAAAAAGGGAGACATCTCCATATGTTTCATAACATCTCCTGTAGTTATGAAAAAGATAGCAAGGAAATATTATGGACCACTTTAAGTCAATAAATTAAACAATTCAGATGAAATAGAAAAATAATTTTTAAAGCACAACTTACCAAAATACATAACAGAAATAAATAAATAAATATTCATATGTCAATTCAAGTAGTTGGATTTATTATCAAAAATATTTTATAAAGAAAACTTGAGATACAGGTGACTTCATCAATGAAATCTATTATCATTTAGGGAAAACATAATACCAACTCAACACAAGTTTATCCAAAAATAAAGAAGGAGGGAATAATTCCAATGAAGCCAGCATACTGCCAGTGCCAAATACTGACAATGGCAATATAATAAAAGAAAATTACAGTTCAATATTCCTTAAGAGTACAGCTAAAAAATCCTCAACAAAATATTAGCAAAACTAATCTACTAATATATTTCCAAAATACACATCCTGACCAAGTGGGGGTTTTTCAAGAAATGTAAGATTGGTTTCACAGCTGAAAATTAGTCAATTAAATTAAAGAACGGAGGGAAACTATATGATGATCTCAGTAGATGCGTAAAAAAGCCGTTGACAAAAGTCAACCTCAATTCGTGATTAAAAAATCTCTTGAGCAAATTAGAAATAGAAAAGAACTTCTTCAAACTGCTAAAAATGATCTCTTAAAACCTGCAGCTAATACAATACTTAATGATTTTTCCTTTTAACATCAAGAACAAAGCAAGGACTTTGACTTTCATCATTTCTACTTAACATTTAACTGGCAGTTCTAGCCAACACAATAAGATGAGAAAAAGAAATAAAAGGCATGCAGGTAAAGGAAAGAAAGAAGTAAATTCATATAAAGAGAAAAGTGAAACCGTCATTCTTTGCAGATGACAGAATTGTTTATATAGGAAACTATGGATACAAAATAATTATAAGAACTAAGAAGTGAATTTACGAAGTTCAATATATAAAAATCAATTATATTTCTATATAGTAGCAGTAAACAATTAGAAAACATAATGTAAAAAATACCATATGCAATAGTATCAAAAAATATCAAATGCTTAGGAAAAATCTAAGATAGATGTACAATTTCTCTACAGTAAAAGACTGCTAAACATTGCTGTGAGAAATTAGAGAAACCCAGACAAAAGGGAGAGACATTCAATGTTTCCGAAGTGGAAGACTCAGTGCTGTTATTTCTTTTCCTCAGATTTATTTATGAATTTAATACAATCATCAAAATGTCAGCAGGGCTTTTTAGAGAAACTTACAAGCTGAGCCTTAAACTGATATGAAAATGCGAAAGCAATCTTGAAAAAATTAAAGCTGGAAGATTTATAATACCTGGTTCTAAAACTGAATATGTTAATCACTGCATTGTAGTATTGACATAAAGATAGGCAAATACATCAAGAGAACAGAATTCAGAAATAGATCCACATGTATAGAGTTAATTTTTTTTAATGCTTTATTAGAG
This sequence comes from Cacajao melanocephalus, assembly GCA_963573385.1. Lineage (NCBI taxonomy): Eukaryota > Metazoa > Chordata > Mammalia > Primates > Pitheciidae > Cacajao > Cacajao melanocephalus. The sequence goes on along the minus strand of CAUYLG010054109.1, from coordinate 1,366 downwards.
TAGTTTTAGGTTCACATCAAGATTAGAATCAGTTGATTTTTAACTGAATGTGACAACGTGATTTCATGAAGAAAAGGCTTGTTAACAAGTGGTACTGGAACAACTGGATGGCCATATAAAAAACAAACAAAAAATTTGACTCCTATCATACTCCATGCAATAAAATAGTTTGAGATGAACACAGAACAAAATATAACCTAGAATAATGAAGGTTCTAGTAGAAAGCATAAAAAGTAACTTTACAACCTTGGAGTAGGCAAATATTTCTCAGAACACAAAAAGCACTAACTATGAAAAATGATAACTGGTTTTCATTAAAATAAAAATTTCTGCATACCAAAAGATACCATTAATAAAATGAATGTGCAAATCACTGCATGTGTCTGACAAATTGCGTGTATCCATGGTGTATAAAAAACTCCTTCAAATCAATAATAAGAATCTAATTTTTTTAATGGGCAAAAGATTGAAGCTATCATTTCACAAAAGAAGACACATACAATAGTCCTTCCCTTTATCCTTAGTTTCACTTTCCAGTTTCAGTTATCTACCGTAAACCACAGTCAGAAAATACTAAAAGGAAAATGTCGGAAACAAGCAATTCATACTTTAAAATTGTCCACTGTTCTGAGTAGCATGATGAAATCTTGAGCCATCTTGCTGTGTTCCACCAAGGACCTGAATCGTCCCTTTGTCAGCATATCCACAGCCTATGCTACACCCATTAGTCAGTAGCTGCCTTAGTTATCAGATAAAAAAAAAAGAAAACATAGAAGATATAGAGCTCAGTAATATCCTTGGTTTCTGGCAGCCACTGGGGTTCTTAGAATGAATCCCCCAGGGATATGTCGGTACTACAGTACAAGTACAGCCAATAAGCACATGAAGGTGTTTTCTTTCTAGTGTCATCCCTGATATGCAAATTAAAACCATGAGATGTCGTTTTAAACCTATTAAAATGGCTCTATAAAGGTAAGACAATACCAAAAGTTGATGTGGATATGGAGAAATGGAACTCTCAAACATTGTTGGTAGAAATGCAAATGGTACAACAACTTAGGAAAATAGTTTGTCAGATTTTTATGAAGTTAACTTCTCCATCTACCCTACAACCAGCAATTCCATGCTCATTATTTCTCAAAATAAATGTAAACATATGTCCACAAAAAGAACTGTACACTCAGAGAAGCTTTTCCATAACAGCCCAAATGTTCATCAGTATGAAGATGGATGAACATACTCTGGCATATTCATAAATTGAATATTAGTCAACAAGAAATAGATAAGTATTAGTCAATAGATATAGATTAGTCAAAAAGAAAAAGAAAAAATTACTGGCCAGGTGCAATGGATCACGCCTGTAATC